>JACAGA010000025.1:4749692-4838143 GCA_029231665.1 Morus indica | reverse complement strand
CGCATTGAAGTGTTGTTAGCGTCGCGGTGCTATGGAAATCAAGACGGAGTGTAACAGCAGCAGGCGCCATGGCGCCAAGAATACAGAGCTCCAGCACCGTGTTGAAGGCGGGTGGGCGCCACAACGCCCATGATTTGTAGCACCAGTCTCTCTGGTCCAAGACGTGTTTTCAGCTGTAGTGGCACGACGACTAAAAATCACCTAAACATGTCCTTTTTAGCTCCAAAACCTTATTTAGCTACCAAAACGCCTACAAAACACAAAAGAACAAACTAAGCACAAAATACTCAAGAATAAAGTAAGAAAATATGGGAAAATTAATCGGATATTATGTGAAATGATACTTATCAGCAAATGTTTGATCTACATATATATCTCAGCCCCGTCGCACCATCGTGAAATCGCTACGTGCACTACATGGAGAAATTTCACCTCACAAGATCTCCGTCGCAGAGATTCGTTGAGATCTTCTACGCATACAGGGATCTCCTGCGCAAGAAGGGAGATCTTTCCCGTCATTGTCGCTCTCCACCACAACGAAATTTATCTTTTGATCTTTTTGTTTCCTTTTTCATTACTGTTTGTAATTTTTATGAACTTTTTTCTATTCTGAAGTGGTTCAACGATGGGGACGGCCATCATGCTGCCGATAAGGGTGATTATCGACCCGGTATTGCAATGGATACCTATCGGTATCACGACTGGATACTGGTATCTAGGTGGATACGATGGATACGTGCGGTTACCACTGGTATCTCAGGGTTTACTGGCTACATTCACCGCTGGTATACATTTGATAGCAATTATAATTATGACTATTATTAGGGAGAGAGAGAAAAATAGACTAACACAAGTGAATTAAAATGAATAGGTTAATAGTTTAACATAAGTTAATAAATAGGTTAAATTACTATTTTTATTTATAACTTGTCTGGTTATGAACCATAACTTGACAAGTTATTGTTCATAATTCACGATTTTTGTCCATAATTTGTCTGGTTATAAACCATAACTTGATAAGTTTATAACTAGACAAGTTTATCCATAACTTATCTAGTTATGAATCATAACTTAACAAATTATGATTTATTGATTTCTATAACTAAAAATTAGCCTATATACTTTCTTAACCTTTTTATATTAGGTTATTTTTTACTATTTCCGTTATTATTATTATTATTATTATTATTATTATTATTATTATTATTTGGCAAAAGTCAATTTTAGCCTTAGATTTCAGATATTTCCGTAAAGTCCCCCCAGTTTAACACAGTTACTATCGGGCTCAAGTCAAATCAGGCTTGTTCGGGCTTGGACCTTGTTCAAGTTAGGGCCTTTTCCCGAACTAACTGGTAAACTTTTGGGTTTTCGGGCCTATTTACCCAATGAAACACATGATATTTTTGTGATTTTTCACAAATAAGCCTCCGTACCCAAAAAAAAAAAAAAAAAACTCCCGCCCCCACCTTCCAAGTCTCATGGATGGATCGTGGGTGGTCTTGCTTCTAACTTCTAACCACTAATCAGTAATATTAAACAAATAAAATCCCAAAATAAAAGAAAAAAGAAAATCCTAAAACCTGTTAAAAGCCATACTTTCTTTCCCTTTCAGAAAGTTCGTGTACCCAGTTTTTAGGGTTTAACGGAAACTCCTCCAAACGCAAAATCCCACCATGAAATCAAAACCAAAACCAAAACCAAAATCAAAATCAAAACCTCCAACAATGGCGACCCCAAGCCCAACAGCAGAATCCCCATCGGATTTCTGCTTCGCAGTGGCCAGAATCGCCGTTTCGCAGATCTGCCAATACGTGGGTTTCAAGTCCACCCAGCTCTCCGCCCTCGAAACCCTAACCCTCGTCGCCACAAAGTACCTCCAAGCCATCGCCAAGTCCTCCTCCGCCTTTGCCGCCGCCGCCAATCGCTCCGACTCCAACCTCTTCGACCTCTCCAACGCCCTCCGCGATCTCCGAACTACCCACGGCATCTCCAGGTCCTACTCCAACGTCCGCCGCTCCGATTTTTGCCTCCTGAAATCGAGTGACCTCGCTGAAATAGCCGATTACGTCGATTACGCCGTCGAGACCCCATTCGCGAGGCCGATTCCGCGGCGATTGGGATCAGTCAAAGTGGCCTGCGACAATGTCGGAAGGAATTCGGTTCTCAGGGCTGCGCACATTCCGAATTGGCTGCCGGAAGTCCCCGAGACGACGACGGGCGAGTGCGGCGTCGTATCGAGGAGCGGCGAGGAGTTGTGGGAAAATTGTTTGGAGAAGTGTGTGACTGTGGAGAAAGTGGATATGGCGGTGGAGAATGGGAATTTGGAGTTGGGAAAGGAGAGAGAGAAAGTGAGGTTTAAGATTGGAGTGGATTTGAAGAGTGGGGTTAGTAAAAGAAGTAAATGGGTGTGTTGGGACGGTCATAGAAACAGAAATGGGAATAGCAACGATTATTTTAACGCTCTAGGTAATGAAGATAATGATAAAGATGAAAAAAGATGAGTCTCTTAAGTTGATTAAAAACCAAATGATAATAGGCTATAAAGAGAGTTTTTGTGTTGTTATTTTTGCTTGCTAATCTTTTGCTGTTTGTTGGGGATTTGAAAGGAAACGTAATCTCATAGTTTTCGTTGCATTTTCTGTTAAAGAAAGACCATCAAAATCATCCCAAGTTGTGTTAAAAAAATAGTTATGGGCTTGAAGGGGTTTGATTATACATAGAAGTGTTTTGGGTTTTGGACATTGCTTTCCTGCTTTTTCTTCCCGCTGATTTTTAAATTTTTGTTTGGCGGGTGCATTTAGAGTAAGGATATGTGTCATGATTCGGATCATAATTTGTGTTTTTATAATATTTTTTTCTTATAAAAAATACACATAAATTAAAAACAATTTTAAATTTATGAATTGAGTTCTAATCAGGTGCCTAAACAAGATTTTTAAAAACTACTTATGATTTTGGACATGCACGGCTCGAACTTTAGTCCCATGGGTCAAGAATCTGGTGAACTATCCATCCGTTAACGCCACGAGCCTTATGCTGACCGGTGAAGTTAAAGAAAATGCATTTACCAACAACAATCAACTTGTCGAGGCAAATTTAATAATCAACCAAGTCCAAAATAAAAATATTTAATGAATATTTCTAATTACGATATCCAAAATATAGGTTTTGCACGGAGTCAAAACGAGATGGCAACATATATGTGATATGTTACATATGAATTAGGCGATTCATTTAAATTTACAAAATTTGAAAAGAGTATTGTAACGTGCTAAAAGTTAATTCGAAATCTTAATGAATTAAGTGCAATTTGAAAAAAAAAATGGAAATTAATTTTTTTTTAAAAGAAAAACAACACAACAAAATCAATTGAAGTAGTAGTTTTTGAAGTGCTGAAAAATATAATTCAAAAAAATCAGCTGTACAAGTGTTATTTGTAAAACTAAGTAATATTTTAATTCAACTTTAACCAAAAAAAAAAGTCATTCTGTCTAATTTTTACAACTATTTAGTTCTTATTTATTTCACCAATTCAAGTTTTAATTCTAATTTTTTTTATTACAGTTAAAAATTTTTAAATAATATCATATTTTAATTTAAATTAAAAATTTAAATCTGCGAAATGAATGAAATGTCATGTGTTGAGTTGAGACCGTGGGTTTGAGAACACTAGCAGCCCACAACATTTGGCCGAAAGTCCACTTTAAATTGTAGGCAGCCTGTTCTATTCAGTTGAGATGAAGCGGCTTATGCAGTTTTGAGCAGGTTTGCGAACCTCCCATCATTGATAGGTCTAATCTGAGGGAATATTATGATGAATGTATAATATGTGTGTGTGTGTGTGTGTATAACGGGATGAATTTATCCAAATGAACGGGGAAGTTAAACACTTTTCATCCCGCAACAGTAGCCCCATCACTCAACCGTAGCGGGTCTCACTCACAAGGGATGAGCTCCATGTGTCGACCACCAGTGACGGGACCACTGGCCCGAGAGGACAGCATAAGGCTGCTCAATGCAGAATGCCTATTCCACCCATCTGGGTTCATGGGCATTGCATTGCATTCTCTTACCCCCAACTAAACACGCCTTCAGCTAAATGCCAGTTCCTCTCTAAGTGGAGGAAAATAAAAAAAATAAAAAAATAAAAAATCAGCCAAGTCAGTCCCCCTAATCAGTTGAATGTTGTGCTCGTGTTTGTTGCCGTATTAGGTCCATGTGTCAAAAACTATGAACCCGACACAACTCACCATCTCATGTCGTGTTTAGCCTAACTCATTATAATCTCGTATTGTACGTGTCATCATACTTGATGAGCAGCCCAACCTAATTGACATCTCTATGCAAAACCATGCATTCAAACTAAAATAAACTCCTTCCAAAAGAAAATAAAATCCCACTCGAAGTATTTTGAGATTGTTCTTTTAGAGTGCAACTTAAATATAATTTTTAAATTGAATTTGAGTTATAACTTGAGTTGAAATTAGAACTTGAATAAAGCTGAGTAAAATTGAGTGAAGTTAAAACTTAAAAAAACGTAAACTTGAATAAAGTTGAAACTTGAGTTATCTTTTTTTGAGTTTTATGTGTTCAATTCTTATAAAACAGTGACCAAAGGAGCTTCTAAATAACCAACAGTCTGAAATAGTTTAAATTCAGAAGAATAACGTATCATTGCTTTGAGATAAAAGTTACTCACTAAGATATTTTATTATACAATAGGCAGTATATTAACCACAAACTAACACAATCTCAAATCAAAACAAACTTCATTTTGTAAGAGCGATAAGGGATTCATTTTTTAAAACCTTCTTCTGGAAAGTATTTCAGAACAAAAACTTATATAGTATCCATTCACACAATATTTTAGGTTTCTTTGTGCCAAATACCTGGATATAGCTGCCTTTTTCCACTACATACAAAGGGAATATTTTTATCTTATACAATAATCGCAAAAGATTGATTGATCAACATGATCAAAAGCCTCCCCGAGAAAAACGCTCACTTTCCACAGTTAAAACCATGGCATACAGAGAGGACTATGATGAGGATCAACGCAATAAGGATGCCCAAAACAATCAGTTTGATCTTCATGTTCTTCAACCACATTTTCCTCCGAATCTTCGTCCCCGCAGTTCGGAAGTCTTGTGCCTGTATTCAAATTAATATTCATCAAGTGAGAAAAGCATAAATTGTAACTAATTTCAAATTAGACACTATCTTTATCCAAGCACCACTCTTGTAAATTCTAGTACAACAACAAACTTTCTTCTCACCAAATTTTGAACCTGTTTTTGCATTCACACAACAGAGAAAACTTCTTCTTAACCTATAAAACCTTGGTCCTTGAAAGTTGAAACGACCCAAAACTTGGCAAATCAAGTTATAATAAAAGTGCAAAGAGAAAGTTTACAGATTTCAACTACATCAAAGCCTTGACTTCCAAACTTCATTAATTCGAAAGTTAAAATTACATACATAATGATGCATGCATAGATAGAACTTCTGACCGGTTGAGAGAGCGCAGGATGGGGGTGTAGGTAAAAACCAGTACATAAAATTATAAATTACGAGACTAAGAGAGGGCAGGGAAAGGTGGTGTAGGGAAAAACCAGCTTAATCAAGTCCTTATAGGCTGAGGTGTAAACAAAAACAAGTATACAAATTGAAAGAAAGGCAGAAAGAGGGGGTGTAGAGAAAAAAAGTTACACAAATTTGAAATCCTTATAGGCCTTTACGTCTTGCCTCATATTTTCCAAAACCAAAATTTCGGTCATAATGATGCATATACAGAGACAGAGAGCACAATTGACCTGTTGATGAAGGTTCTCAGTCTTATCAACCAGAAGTTCTATCTTTTCCCCTCTGTCAAGAACCTGCATAAAAATAAAAAGGAGTTTAAGGACTATCCTGCAAAATATCAATCGAGAAGAAATGAAAGAAACAAATTTCAAGACAAACACAACTTCAGCACGCCTGTGGAAATAGCTCAACCTCAACACAAATAATAAGTTTAGAAAGCTTGTGATTTTACGGGCTATTCTAATTAACTTTGCCTCGAAGAATCAACGGAAATAATAAACGAGAATGTCGATAGAAATTTTAACAAATTATACAGGAAAAAAGAGAGACTAATCTTCTCTGAGTTGGGAAGTTCTGCCTTTAAATGCAGTCATATTATAAAAACAACAATAAAATAACCCAAAAAAAAAAAAGAGGAACCTGAAGGCGAACTTGAGATGTCAATTCCAACAAACCAAAAAAAGTAAAAAACAAAGAAAATAAAAAGGAAAAAAGAAAATAGTTTCATATATGACTCATAAACCTCGGTCAGCTTCTCCCGTTCTATATAGGGGTATTCTCCTTACACTAGCATGTCAATAATTTGTTTGGATGTCTCAGAATGACAAGCATATGCCTCTTATCTATTTACACTTTGCAACAGCATCAAGTTGAAACAACATAAAAACAATCATTAAGAGCATGTTTGGTTGGAAGATTCGTAGCCTAATTCGAATCACAATTCGTGATTCGTTATAGTATTTTCTCTCACAAAAAACACACGTAAATCGAAAATAGTTCTAATCTCATGGTTCTAATCCATGAACTAAACGTCCTCTAAAGTAGCGGAAAGGCAGACTACCACAAGGAATCGTTTAACCTGCTAGCGGTTTACATGCTCCAACTTCAGCTCATGCCTACCACACTTCAGTTCTTATCAAACTCCTGCCTATCGCAATTCAGTTCTAAATTATTCCCCATGAATGGAACAGGGTGGATCCAGTTTTGTGGATCAAAATAGTAATACTACAAATAAGTCAGGCCTGGCTACCTTCTGTTTAATAGTCTTCAACAAGTGCCACTTTGTTAAGACATACGCTGGACTTAGTTTGCTTCTTTTGTTTCAATTTCCTGTGTCATTACCTTTTCTTTTTCACCTAAAGGCTAAACCTATTCATTGAGTCCCTAACCTAAAGCAGTTTTGAACATAAGTCTCCTCTATACATCAATAACGATAAGAAGTCTACTATCAAACTGTGATTGGGATCACTCGATCCTCTGAAAGCGGTAAAAGTTAAAACTATAGGCTGATACAGTAGTTTCTCTACCTTAAAATTGCCTTCTAAATCATCCTTACTTTCTGTTTATCAGAACAAACAAAAGGAACTAAAATCAAAATGTTACATAGAAATAACAAAGTTTTCATATCTCATGAAGTTCTCGACTTCAAAAATGTATTCAATATCGGTCCATTAAGATGTAGAAAGCCCTCACACCCTATGTCCCAAGTTTTGAGGAAAATAGTATACCACTTAAACCTTCCAGTTCTTTTTAGATAACACAACCTCCAATTAAGGTGTTTAGGTTCTAGCATACAATGGATTCGTGCGAAGACTCTTTCTGCAGTCTATTTCAACATTTTGGCAAATGTTTTAGGTTTTTAAGTCAATTTAGGAATTCTCATTTTCAGGAATTTTGCTTCTAACAATAAAATACATATAAATGCTTCGAGGTGAGAATCTGCCTATTCAATCTAAAGTCGATGGCACATCTACCTTTTCAATATTCTCCATCATAACACCTTTAACTTCTGAAACCTGGGCCTTCACCTTTGCAAGCTTGTTAATCTCCTCAGGATGATCCACACAGTACTGCATATGTTCCTTCAATTTTGGTCTGAAATAAACAACTAAAGTATGTCAGGTTCTTTAACAATAAAGAATACATTCAACATGTTATTATATTATCTAAAAGAAAGTACAATACCCAAACTCCTTGTTAAGACTGTTTGCAGCAGCTGTGGAAGCCTTGCCAGCACCATATTTTGACACAAAATCATCCTTGACACGCTCTAGAAAAGCAAGAGGTACTTGTCTTCCAACTGATTCATCAGCAACCACACAATATGCTGCAACATCAACCAGCTTCAGTCACTAAATAATAAAAAATAATAATTTTTAATGCTACTCAAATAAATATATTCATTTAACTAGTAAGCCACACTATTATGTCATGACGTTCCAGAGTTCTTTAAATAATTTAGAAGTTCACCAAATTAGAAAGTTCACAACAATTCTGCCAAACAAATTAAAATCTAAGCATTGATCCAGACATTAAATTTTCATGCTCTTCGATAAACAACTTCATATACTAATTCACGAGCTTTCTTTAGTTTTATTATGTGTCAGCCATATCTAAATTAGAGGTGTAAAAACGGGTCGAAGAATACCATAAATACTTGCACTATGCTATCATATACACGATACCAAAACTTCGTGATGCTTTAACTGTTTGCTTATATAGAAATTCAAGTTAACCTAAGGGAATATGTAAAGCTTCATACATGTACCTTGCACGTTATACATCACAAAATAAAACCCTAACAAACCACATTGTACTTGATATATCCCTAACCCTTCACAACCCATACCCTTTAAGAGTCTTTGGAAAGCTACATGCATTTTGCTACCAAATTTTCATTATCTTTCATATTCGTATTGTATTAGTTCTGTTCTTAGAAACATAACATTACATGTGCATGAGTGCAAACAGAAATGTTAGGTCATCATTTTAACAAAAGAAACAATGTTACTAGAGACACAATGTGAATTTTCCCTGGAGCTGTAAAATCTAAGTGGAAATAGTTTGAAGTTAAATCATAAGCATCTATTTGTTGAATCCTCTTATCCTTCGGGATAGCTAAGATTTCTTAACAGAGTTTTAATGGTAAATGGATGCCACTGACATATTACAATTCCATTCTCCCCTTTCTTCTTAGAGGATCAAAGAGACTTGCAATAAAATCATAACCTATAAAAGCGAGCCATCATCCTTGCTACGGTTGCTTGCTGAGCAAATATTTAGAAAATAAAATAACAAATACGAAGATAAACAAAACTCAAACACTATAAGGTCAGTATTTTCAGCTCCTTTTCACAGGTTCCCGTAATCAATCAGCCAAACTACCAAATAAGGTCCTAAATTAATCAACTACAAAAAAATTAAAAAACAAAATACTCAACAACTTTATGTCTCTTTCTCTACATTTTTTCCCTAAAATCTTTGATTCTTATTTTCTTCTTTGTTTGTTGTTCCTTCTTAAGGACTTCCCGTCCTCTCCATAAAATTTTCGGCCTTTTCACGTTAAGACGAAATATAACACACAGCCCCAAATCTCCATTTCGTCGCACCAACGCCAGATCGCAACAGTTGAAATTAACCTCAGTTCGTCAAGAGAGCAATCAAATTAAAACCGATCTAAAATGAAACATTAAAGAAAAAGCCAAAACAAAATCTCAAGATTTAGGGGGAAAAAAAAAATGAACATCACGAAAGCAGCGTAACACATTGCCCATCAGGTAAATTCCCAACCGCATATCGATCTTCTAACTCTACCAAGAATTTTCTCAGGAACCAAACGGAAGGAAAGAAGATAACGTACTGTAGCCATTGTCGACGAGGTAATTGAAGGTATGGCCATCGCAGTTGTAAGTGAACTTGTTGTTGGCGGCGGGAAGCTTCTGGAGGCATTGAAAAGCTATGGAGTTGAAATTGCCGCTGAATTCCGTGTACTCCGAGAGAATCACAGTCCCTCGAGAGACGAACGCGTAGATCAGCGACTTCTGGCCCATCTTCTTCGTCGGTTCTTCGCAAAATTTCTCTCTCCTAGGGTTCCGAAGAGAGAGGGAAAACAAAAAGAGGAGAGATTTGAGTTTTCTTTTATTTTTGGCTTTTTCTGGGAGGACGGAAATTTATGTTGGTCTTCTTCTCCTTCCTTCTCTCTCTGTCCTCTCCCACTGCTTTTCCTTTGGCTTTTTTTAGAGAGAGAAGAGAGAGAAAGGAAAAGTTAAAGAGAGGGTTTAATGAGGTTTGAAAGCGAAGAGAGGGAGAGTGGAGGCGAAGGAAAGTGGAGTTTTTAATCATTAATTCTTGAATTAATACCTTTTAATGGGTTTTTAAGTTTGAAACGTGGAAGAGAAAACAGGGAACACCGTGTTATAATATGGGGTTTTGGGGAGGATTAGTTTAATTAATTGTACGAAAAATAATTAAGCCGAAGTGTGTTGTTCGTGATCTCTTCTCACTTTCTACACTTCTACACAACACCACCACTACAATTAAGCTGATTTTTATTTTGATGAGATTTTATTTTTTTTTTAATTATTTTATACATGCATATATTGGTCGTATTTTTTTTAGTGATTTTAATAACAAGTATGAGATAAAAATTCAATAAAATAAAAATCCTACCGACCATATCCGCAGAACTTATCAATTTTGCAATTTTTTTAGTTTATATGCTTTTTTTAATGAAAGTTTAGATAATTTTAATCAGATGTAACATTCTTTCAGTTTTTTATAATGTAATTTAATGGGTGGATAAGAGAAGGTAATATTTGTCCTAAATGTTCAAATAATTAAAAAAATCCAACTTGAAAGTTTTGGATGTATTTTTGTGCAAAAAACGTTGGGCATTCTATGACCATCGATCAAAAATGAATTATTACAAAAAAGTTGTGGACGTTCGGATTATAGATTTAAAATTATTCTCATTTTATGTATATTTTTTATGAAATAAAATATTATAATAAGTGACGAATCATAATTCGAACTATGACACAAATTTTTCTTCTATGCAAGCAAAAGACAAGCTTCAAATGCACCATTGCGAAACACACTGTGCATTTAAATTTAAATAGTAAATAAAGGTGGCAATATACAGTTTGCACCAACCGCAACGTTTGCTTGTGGCGTACTCTCGAGGACGTTGTTCCTTTCAGAAGTCACAGTCACAACGGCAAATTTGTGTTGCACATAAATATTGATTAATTTTATTGGACGGTAGAAACAATGAGATTGGCACACCACGTAAGGTTTCTAAATTCTAATTAAAACACGGACCAAGATAAGTACAATCAGCAATGTAGATGAGATACAATAATCTCTTTGGATTTAATATAGTAGGAAGAAAAGGAGATATAAATCATAGGGGGTTAGGGGGGTAATTATGAAGACCTTTTTTTATATTATTTTTACTATATACTACAAAAGGCTGGTCAATGGACTATATATAGAATAGTACAGGCAAGGCAAGCATGTTGTCGACACCTTAAACAAAATACCACGCAAACAAAAAATAATAATAATAATAATAATTTGAAAAGTTTTTTTATTTATATTTTAACTTTTTACTTATGAGCAATAAATTAAAAATATTATCAATATTCTTATATAACATTAGGTTTTGTAACAATTAAGCCCATTTAATTTATTGATTCGAGTTTTTAATTCAAGTTAATATGTGACTTTATGTTAACTTTTTACTGAAACAAAAAATTATATATGACTATTTCTAAAAACTTTTTACTGTAACAAAACGTAAATTATATACTCGAATCAATGAAATGAACAAATGAAGTGTTTTGCCTAGATAGATTTGAAAGCTTTTTTTCATACACTATCCAAACTTCTCTTCTTAAAAATAAAAGCACAAACTATTTTAAACGAACCCTAATACCGGTTTACCCCATTCCTTCACACTCAAGCATATTCATTCTGAACTACCATTTAAAACAGGTTACTAATCACATGATGAATAACAAATATGTTAAGATCTCATTCATTTCACTTATTCGAGTTTAAAATTCAAGTTTTACTACAGTATAAAACTCTAAAAAACAGTCACATCTAACTTTTTTATTACAATAAAAAACTCTCACAAAAAATCACATCTCAACTCAAATTAAAAACTCAAATCAGCGAACTAAACAAACTCTAAGTTTGTACCAAAATCTAGTCAGACAAGTCAACCATGTTTTCCAAAAAGACATCAAAGCGTATTAAAATAAATTAACATTTTCTCCACCAAATTAAGCATTTAATCAACGTACACGGGTCAATCAGTACAAGTGATTTGTTTCATTACTTGCTAAGCAAACAGAATACCCATTTTCACATGTAGTATAAGGGGCGAAATGATCATGAAAATATTACAGAGGAAATAAATAAAAGAAAATTCCTAGTAACGCCATTTTCTAATCGTTCTTTTTTTTTTCCCTTTGACTACTCAATTTCACCAACCTAAAATTAAGAAGCCTTTGTGGATTCCTCGGGCAAATCATCTTCATCATGGTAGATGTTCTCTGCCATCTGCCATATCTGAAGAATGTTATCCTCAGCGACACTAGCAATAACCCAATCTTCACATGGGTTCCATGAGAAGTCGGATATTTTACTTGTGTGACCCCCATGAATAAAAAGCAATTCCGGCGGACCATCTTCAGAATCCTCTATTGCTTGCTCTTCATCAATTCTGCAAATCATGAAGAAGGAATGAGCGCAAAATCATTCATGACACTTTCGCTGGACCATATAAGAAGTGATGCAGAAAAGAATATTATCAAATTAATATCATAATTCCGCAAATATCATAAAAGGTAAATCTATCAGTTGCATTGTAATACAATGAAACACAATTTCCATCATACATTTAGTCATAGTTTACTACATAGCATCAAGGAGCAGGAATGCAGCTGACATAGAGGCGCAGCCTAAGACCATGAGTTTCTCTGCGTTTATCTAGAAGGCAAAGGTTTGATTACTTTAAAGCAACTTGCGTAAGGTAAAGTCATTTTGATTGTCGAGGTAATGTCATATTCCTCATGTGGGCTATTTCGTCAGTTCATGAATAGGCAGTCTACATTTTCCGTCCTTGGCATTGTACGAATCCTAGGTTGTTGTGTTCTATATTCCTGCCTGCCTTAGTAGAAGCCGGTAGACTCCGTTTGGTTGGGGGATTCGTCCCCCGATTCGAATCATGATTCGTGATTCGCTACAGTAATTTCTCTCACAAAAAATACACGTAAATCGAAAATGGTTCAAATCACATGATTCGAATTCCTGAACCAAACGGACCTTTAAAAATCGTTAGGTTGTTTCAGTTTCTTTTCTCTATGCTAACCAACTGCCATCACATTATCCCTGCGCAAAAAAAAAAAAAACCAAAACAGCCTCTCTCACTTGTAACCTAACCTAGAATCATGATCAGTTTCAAACGACCCTATTTTTCTTATTTTTGGTGCTGAAAACGTTCTAGAGATCATACACTTTGCATGGTATGAATCTTTATGTTGTAACCTATATTCCTCTCTTGCATGAACATGGCACTCTCATATGGCATAGGCTTATTTTAGTTTCTTCTTTCTATGCTATTTATTTGTGAGTCAATAACACCCAATATCATCACAAAACCAAACCAACCTTTCTCACCTAAAGAGTATCCTAACCTCAATGGCTATATTTTCATTCGTTCTGGTGCTGAAATGAAAGATAACATTATATTTCAGTCATAGAGAACCATTTTGTAATTGATTGATCTCAGAGCTATTCTATATTCATTGTAATTTCTTCGGAGATGCATTTGAACTTCTAACTGTCCTCTATCAAACCTTCCAAATCCACTAACCACACACTTACACAATTGTCGTGAGAACAAGAAACAATATTATATCAGCTCCATCATAAATCAAGAGGACACAAGAAAGATAGCTGCATCCACAAAATAAATAATCTCAGCAAAAAAAAGAAGTGGTTGTTTAAGGCACACCTGCTAAGATCCCACACCATTAGTCTCCGGCCAAGGCAGCAAGAAGCAAGGATAGTCTCATTTTTAGGATTCCAGCCGACTTGGAAAACCTCCTCCCTGTCATAATTCATACAGAAGTACTTCAGTGATTGGTAACAGTAACTAAGATACTGTTTTGCATTAAATATATCATGTCCATGGAAGAATCCTTACTTGTGACAATCAAACGTGTGGAGTGAAGTACTGATTTTGCGTAGATCAAATAGTTTAACAGTTTTGTCTGTGGACCCAGTTGCAACAACCCATTCGTTAAAGGGATTAAAAGCTAAGCAATTGACCTAACATAAACACATAAACAATATTGTTTCATCAACAATTAAAAAAAGAGTGCAAACAAGAATTTGATTATATTCATAGCAATACATTGTGAAACTAAAGAGAGGAAACACATGAAAAGGAATGTTATCCTCGTGATAGTATTTAGAAAGAAGAAAGGTCAAAGGACCACCTCCATCGTCATCAAAATCAGCAGTCCTTAAAATGGCAGCCATGTATTACCAAATAGAACAGTTGGGAAGGAAAAAATGAGAAATTGTAGTAAATTACCCATTTTTCTTTTCTTGATTTGGTAAATGGCCGAATTTACCTATAGTTACAAAAATGAGCAGAATTGGACTTGGTGGACATGAGATTTACCAGTTAAATTAGTCGGTAAATACGATTTTTACTCAGATTACCATTTCTTTTAGTAAGTAAATAAGATATTTACTCATATTTACCCATTAATTCTAGTTAGTGACTATGAGATTTACCAGGAAGGTCGTTTTTCTAGGCCAAAAGATTAAGCCATTACTTAATTCCCCTATAAAACAATCATTTCCCGAATCACCCTCGGGAAAAAAAAACCCAAAAATTAAAATAGAGAGAGAGAGAGAGAGTTCTAGACAGCCATTGCTGTCAGAAAACCAGAATGGAAAGCCGAGGTTGGAATACAAAGAAAAAGATGAAGACATAAGTTTAGAAAGTAACTTTCATATAACCTAACGATATCTATATCATATCTAATTATGAAAGTTAAAAAAATAAAAATAATTATAATAATTATAAAAAAAAAAAAAAGAAAAAAAAGAAAGAGCTAACAATAGAAGCCCTCCCTCCCCTCTCCATATAACATTAGATCAGATTTTACACAGCCAAATATACTAAAAGGTGACACGTCCCTAAGAAATGTCTCAGACATCACTTAAATCAGGAGGCCTTACTTGTAACCAGTTAAGAACATGATGACACTAGCAAAACATTTCATGTAATATATAGTGGAATACCGAGACATCATTTTGTCCACAGTATTGAGCAGACTGCCAGACTCACCTCACTTTGATGAGCTACAACAGATTGAACAGGCTTGGTAACAGATGGAGTCCGAAGATCCCATATAAGAAGGTATTGATCATCACCAACCGAACCAAATAAGTATTCATGTCTCAAATGCCAGGCAACATCTTCCACAACACCTTCATGAACCTATTTCAGTGTTTATTCAAAACAAAGGTAAGCATAGGAAACTGTATTGTACATTAGCAGTAAATGCACATAAAGGAATCGCACACAATTTAAAATTTAAAGTTTTAACGAATAAGAAGCTATGTCCTCCAAAATAAGTTTCCTTTTTACAGCAGATTGTATCAATAGTGTTCTAAAGAAATTTAGCACGCAAAATATGTTAGGTGTGAGAAAAATAACTCCTCTCATTCTCAAAGCTGGCTGATTTAAGACTAATTTGACAAACAATTCACTAATTGACCCAACGCAATTTGTGCCCTGCCCCAGATCAGTTTCAGATAAAAAGTGGGTGTAAAAAAAGCACAGTTAGCAATATCACAAGAACAAAAATGTCCAACATAGACATAAAGAAGGACCTTAAAAGTCTGCATAGCTTCAAGGGTTTTGTTTTTAGGAGTAGCATTAATATCCCACAAGCATATCTGAGCATCATCAGAACCACTCAGTAAATGACCCTGCTTAAATTTACTCCAAGATAACCCATATCCTTCGGTACTGTGCCCCCTCAGCCTCAAATCAGGACTGCAGGCGCCATCTAATGGAGGCTTGGATGGATGTTTGCTATAATCAAAGACATAAACTTCAGCGCTAACTGTCTTTGTCGCGATAATAAACGGATTTTGAGGCATGTAGCGGGCTCGATTAACCTCTCCATCATGATTTATCTGCTGGATTATTTGTACCTGTCCAAGAGAGTTTCAAAATACATTAACACATATCCTTAAAGAGAGATCATAAACATGTTCAATGACATTTTCATCTTTTTTCATTTTACAAACAAAAAGTGAGAATAACAATTATTTTTTAAAGATGTTGTCAGAGAAGCTCCACCATTTCTTCAAACGGAAAAAACAAAAATAAAACAAAACAAAAACAAAAAGAAGAAAAAAAAAACGAAAACAAGAGTGAGTTTTTGCTAGAGAGAGTTTTTGCAAAAGGTAGTTCGTAAATCTACCAAGTTAAATTAATTAAAATTTCAAGCAGAAAAAACTAAAAAAGAAAAAAATAATAAGTTAAAAGTATTATTCTCATCATACGTAGAAGTTAAAGAAATACCCACAATCATTTATTGATCCAAGGGAAGAAGAAAATAACTCGGATAAAATAAAATAAAATTACGAAGATTACAATAATTATTGCAGATAACTAAGCCTCCATTGTTGCCGAAGCTTGAGGTCCTAACATTTCTCATAAATTTCCTATTTTTAATCCAAACCCTCAATGCAATTTTCTTACTTTTTCCCCCAACAAAAAAAAAAAAAAATTACGCTTTAAACGAAAATTTCCAAGCCGGTTAACGTTTTCCCGCTCTTTCTCAGGAACCAAACAGAGTGAAAAAGCATACCTTGCCATTCGCACAGCCGAATCCCCCGACATCGGCGCGATCGTCATCGTAATTCCTGGCGTCATTCTCGGCATCCTCAAGCGGAAGCTGGACCTGAGCGAGCATGAGATAATTGGGTTCGTTCTCGGAAGTATGAGTGCCGAGAATCATCTTCTGGACGGAATAATCCTTCCCCGGAGGTTCTTCCCTGTCGGGAAGCCATTCGACGGTGAGGGAAGGCCATTCTAGGGCATGCGTTATGACCAGATCGTACAGAAACGGCGTGTTCTTCTTCCATATCTTGTACTCCTCGTTGATCAGTCTCTCCTCTATCTCTCCCCTCATCTCCTCCTCGTCCTTTCCCATACTCCGCTGAGTATTTTCCCTCACTTTCCCTCGAACTTTCTCGGATTTTTCAAGGACTGGTCTCTGCTCCCGCCAAATCTTGGATAATTTTTTTTTTTATATATATATATATATAGATAGATATTTACCTCTAAGGGAAAGTGAGTGAAAACCCTAGAGACTTTCAAGTTTCAAGGGCCCTTTTTTTTGGGAAAGAGAGTGGGGATCTTGGGCTAGATTTTACCAGCTGCAATTCAGTGCAGAAAGGCCTACCTTACCACGGTGGACTTTTTTCTCTTGAAAGAGGAAAATAGGCTAAAATTTGAGTTGAATTAAAATTAATAGATCAATAGTTTACATAAGTTAATAAATATGTCAAATTATTATTTTCGTCCATAACTTGTCTGGTTATGAACAATAACTTGACAAGTTATTATTCATAATTGTCCATAACTTGTCTGGTTATGAACCATAACTTGACAAGTTATGGCCTATTAATTTCTATAACTAAAAATTGACCTATTTCCTTTCTTAAGCTTTTCATATTGGCCTATTTTTTACTATTTCTCTTTTATTTTTTTATTTGGAGCTGGTATTAAATCTCATACTATATAGATAGCGCCATTTAAATATTTAAATCAGTTATCAATGGCTCGTAGAATTTTCCCATTTTTCTTAGGCTAAAAAGTGTGTTATTTAATTATTGGATTTTTATCGTTGTTCGTCTTGAAATAGTAGCAATGTGACAGTTTTATCTTAAACGCTTTTATTTGCCATTTAATTTTTGAATTTTACTTTATTTACGGTTTTGGTCCTTCGCCATAACATTAGTGATGGAATTTTGATTTCTAATGAAGGCAATTACCACATTTACAAAAGCAGTCACGCAAACTACAAAGCATAACTTATTATCGAAAAAAAAAAATTAAAAAAATTAAGAATGCGTTTGAAACTCGTTCTAAAATGATTTTTATTTTTTGTATGAAAATAAAAATAAAAATAAAAATATTTTTAATCTCACACAGAAATAATTTTAAAAAATATATTTAGTAGTTTTATTAAGAGATTATTTTTAGTATAAAAAATCAATTAATGTCTCTTTTTCTGCTCAAAAGATAAGAAAACGAAAATAAAAAATAAAAAACCACTAAAAGTCATTTTTTAAAAATCATCTCAACCGGTCTATAATCTATAACCTGTAACTTATATATAAAAGGGCATATATTTCTACGCAACACCTTTTTTTTTTGTCATGCATATTTTATGTAGCAATACGGATATTAGTCATATATAAGATATTTATTTCAAGTTTTAAGTTAAATACATTGCGTAAGAGTTAAGGGATTGTTCTATCCAAATTTTTTTTTTAAAAAAAAAGAGTTAAGGATCACGGGTACAAATTACTCTAGAAATAAATAACCACGCATCAACAAAAAATTATTTGGCGCCAACTTAACATAAATATCAGATAAGAACTACAAAATTTGATTGTCAGCCAGAAGGCAGAAAGTAGCTCATATGAGAACTCCCTCTGCATTGTTGAGGGCTTTTCTCACAATTTTAAACTTATCACTGGCCACTTTATTGGCTTTCACAAGATACTCCTTCACAAAGAATTCGATCCCCTGTCGAAGATTTTCGAGCTCGGGGGCGACAGCCCCACGAGTAAATACATTCCATACAACTTTGTCAGAGTATTGAAACATGGCCTCGAATAGCATCCGAAAGTGCATTATCCTTTTCGGAGTGAGCTGCTTGATATCATTCAAATCTACAGACTTCAAAACTGCAATTGAGAGGGTGAAAGAGGCAACCATTTCTGCTACAAATCTAGCAAGGTTCATTGATCTAATAAGCTGCATTGTCTCCAAATCTTTGAAGTGGTCCCAGAGGCAAAACTGTGGAAAACGCAGCAGAATCAAAAAAAGTTTTTTCACACCAAGCAGAAAAGAAAGGTTTTTTTTCATACCAACCATAAAAGCTATATGCATTAATTGAAAGAGATGGAAAAAGAAACATTAGAGTACATGAAAACTTTTCTTCTGTAATAAAGTTCGCTATACAGTGTCACATTATATTTTCACATGTAATCGTATTCAATGTCTGTCACATGCATAAGACTGATGCAAGCTTTCAATTGTAAAAAAAAAAAAAAAAAAAAAAAAAAAAAAAAACGCTTTTGTACAAGTTAATTTTGTGCAAATTACTTTCAACTCTTCCCTTGCGCTCCTAATTTCATCTTAATCCCAAAAGGAAAAGAGTATTACCTGTAAGGTGAATTTATGGTTTTTGTCATGTTCACACAATTTAGAAGCCAGGGCAGCGTAATACTTGTTGAACACTTTCTCTTGTAAACAGCACTCAACAAGAACCCGCATAATCTCTCGGTCCTGTCCACCCACATGTAACGGTAAATATTACCAAGACAATAGAAGACAATCCCAATAAGGATAGAACAAAATAAACAAATGAAATAAAAAAGAGCAGCACCTGCTTTCCTGGCAAGTCCAACCTGAGAAGCTTCTCAAATGCATCAATGTAATCGTCGCCACTCATTATTATACAAAAAATTGCCTTCCTGGCATCTGTGTTCATCCTCTGTGCCGCAGCAAGCTGCAACATTTTCTGCGCTTCAATAACCTCTTTGTCAATGGTGTTGGCAACCTCTTCAACATCGTCTCTTGTTGAAGCCATATCCACAGATGACCACCACTGACCCTTCTTATCAGGATCAAGCAGCTTACTCCATTTGAGACCTCTGATCAATATTTCTTCCACTCTTAACTGAAATCAACAGAACCAAATTTAACAATACAAAAAAGCAGTAATTTAACAAAAACAAGAAATATATATACTTGTCCGATGTACTAAACATCACACGTATCATGGCAACTTTTTGTGTCTCGGTAAATTTCGCTTTTAATGCATTAGCCCTTCTTTGATCTAACAACCAAATTGACATCTCAAGTAAATTTCGCGGGTATTGCTGCTTGTTCAAAGGATCTGATTGTGTGAACTTGTAAAACAGGGAAGTTATATAGGTCAGAATTTGAGTACAGTTTCTGTATATGGTTAGTTTCCTACTTGGTGTAGACTAGTCACCTCTTCCGTATACATATAGGCGTATTATGCAGACTAAAACGATAAAATTGATTACTTTTCCACTAAAAATACACACTGTTATTTCCCCTTTGTTCAATTAGTCCAGACTTTCCCAGGCTTAATCTACAAGCAGTACAATAATGGAAAGAAAAAGCAAAAATGAGTGAACGGTATGTAAAAGAGCTAAGCAATGAATTAGCAAAACCTTCTGTAGCCATTTTTTAATTCGTGTGTGATGTGCTGGATCCTGTTTAGGACGCTTCTTGTTGTTTTTTATTTCGCATATGGTTTCAAGCATGAACTCCATCTGCAATTACATAAAACTAAATCATAAAAAGTTCAGGAAGGAGAAGAGGAAAGTACATATATAAACTTACTCTCTTGCTGTTTATTTTTTCTTGGCCCTCTCCAGCAGAAGCCTTTAACTCATTCACTCTACTCTGAACACTTAGAATAAAATTTTTCATGGAAAGAGGATCATCAGCCCTTATTTTCATCCCACAGCCTATTGAATCGGCAAAAGTCATGTTAGTCATGATTTATTAGTCCACCAATGTTTATAACCACCCAAGTAAAGTCCAATAAAGTAAGATTATTTCACGAAGATGATGTTAAGCACATGCAGGGAAAACAGAGAAAACACGTAATACAGCATTAATAAATATCGATCACGTCCATCGCACAAAATCAGAGACTACAACACTGAATTGGTTGGAGAGATGTTAGACGGGAATTGCCTACAAATTTGAATGAAACTCATCGCAAAAAATAAAAAATAAATAAAAATAATAATAATAATAATAATAAATTAAATAACAGAACTGCCGTGAGAACATAAGAAATTCGAAACAAAACTATAAGAGAACTTCATACACGCTTACATTGTAAGACTGTCAAGATTGTAGAGACATCAACCTCCATTAACTGCTTGCTCAGCATGGTCATAAAGTCATATATCAAATCACTGAAAAACATTACCAGAAGAACTGTCATCAGATAGGAGGCTCAACTCATTGCAGAACTACTAATCCACACATGTCAAACACACTGCGAAGGAGAAAATGCAAAGAGCATATAAGAGGTTCAAAATTCACCTTAACTAATGGGAATTGTTGCAAATGAAGTCTATGGAACACATTACATATCACGTCAAATCATCAATATTGCATAAATTATGGGTAAAGTCCCTTGGACAGCAGTAGTAAAAAAAGCGACCAGAAGTTTATGAGCAAGTGAACGATCACATGGTCAACCTCAAGCAATATTAATTGTAAAGTAAACAATCAACCTCAAGCAATATTAATTGTAAAGTAAACAATCAGGTATTTCATCTATGTTATGCAAATGAAAAATGGTTCAGTTTCATTCAGAGTAAAGATGTTACTGCTACTTGGTAAAATGAATACTTGTGATTCTTTGCATAAAAGGAATCCATTTCTGGTGATTTCTCCAGGTTGGTGCATATAAGCAAAGGGAGTGGGGAGTCGATCATTTCCATTTTCGTACCATTTATGGTGCATTTTTTCTGAAGAAAACGGGAAATGACTTGGGTTTTACCCAAGGGCTGCAGAAAATTAGGAGGATTGTCTCTCGGATCAGGTTCAAATACCAGGAGTCATCAATTCAGGAAGGGAGCGACAATAGCTGTATGGTGGGGAATCTGGTTGGAGAGGAACCCATGAATTTTCGAAGGGCGTATGAGGACATTTATGTTACTTGGTAAAGGATTAAAAAAAACTAACATTGCCTCTAGGATTCACTCTAATAATGAGTTTAGTGATCTTTTTTCAGTCCTTGTTAGAGACTGGTCCTCGTTTTTTAGGTTTTTGTTTCTTTCCTTGAGGAATTTTTGCGTCCTCTTATTATTGTAATTTCTCTCTCTCATTCTTTCATCAATGAAATTCTTTTCTCGTTTCTTTTTCAAGAAAAAATAAATAAAGATGTTCCATGCTATATCTCTTAGTAAGGTAACAATCATGCATTTTATCCACGTTACCCTGTAAGTAAGAAAAGGAAAGATGTTCCGTACTATGTCTCTTACTAAGGAAACAATCAGTTATGTCATAATAATAACAAGACGAAGAAGAAAGGAATGTTCTCACTGTATCTCTAGGGGGTTACTTGTCAAATAATATTTTGAGGGCTTTTGTTATGCGGCCAGTTTTTAGCTCTGTGTTTTTTCTGCCTTCTGACGACTCGTCCTCTTTATTTGTACTTATATCATTATAAATGAAAGGAAGTTTTCTTATTAAAAAAAAAAAAAAAAAAAAAAAAAAAAAAATCTCTTAGCAAGAAAATAACCAGGAATTTCATAATAAAAAGAAAAGAAGAAAAGAAACAATCAGGTATTTCATAGTCTCATTCCAGTTGGAAGAAATTTTCCATAGCACACAGCCACTTTTCACATAAATTTGTCATGCTTTAACATTAGAAAATATAGTTCTTGCCCATGTGGCCACTTTTCAGTTTTCACTTGAATTTTCTAAATATAATTTTGAACAAATGGTCAAAAACCTTTGACTCCTTATCTCCTACCATAAATATATTGTAGAGTAAAGAAAAGAAATAAGCTACTTACCTTGAGCATACTCCAAATATACATAAATAAGAGAGCAACAGAGTAAGGTTCCGCAAGGAAAGGTTGTCTTCTTTGAGGTACTCATCCTGCAAACAAAGCAGAACATTATATTCAATAGTGTAAATGCAGCAAAGCGTATATTACAAAAATTCAACGTAGGTACTATTGAATTTGTGTAACAATCTTAAAAATATATATATATAGCTAATGCATACCTCAAAATTCTTAGCAAGGGAAGCCATAAGCTTCGCGCTGTAGTCAACTCCAACTGAGCAGGCCATGCCTGCAACAAAAGCAGCAAAAACTGCAGCATACCTTCACAAGGAACATGCAGATACATTTGTTAAGACCAAAAAAATAATAACAACAACAAACCTTAATCTCATATTAATTGGGGCCTTAATCCTATCTTAATTAGGGTCGGCTATATAGATTTCGACCAAAAAAATAATAATAATAAAAATTAAAAAACAAATAAAAAACAGTATACATTGGAAATTGTAAGTTTTGAACCCAATAATGAGCCCATATATGTATTAGGCAAGTAAAAGACATGATCTCTTAAAAAGCCTAAAGGTATAAAAAAAAAAAAAAAAAAAACTCTCCAACAATAATGGAATCTTGTCAGCTAGTATACACATCTTTTCATCAATGCAACAAAGAAAATGAAAGTGTGTGTGCATAGAATTACTTGAATTTTGAAGCTCTGTTAAAAGAATTCCAACCCTGAATAATTAACTACTAGTCTACTATAAACAGAGATTGTATTAAAAAATGACCTCGACTGGCTCAGACTATGAAAGATATACATCTTCAGGATTACAAAATAACAAAATATAATTCCAGTCCTTCTCTAATATCAGCCTCGTGGTCTACTTATTACAAGATCCAGAAGCGAGTATAAGAAATTGTTACATGGGATTCTAAAAGCACTTCTAACCATACATATCGTTCTTACATGAGCACCTTCAAGAGAAATCAAACGAAACCATAGCTAGACTTTTATCATGCCCCTCTTACTTGTTTTAATAATTATGTGACTTTGCTAATCCACTAACCAGTTGAGACATCTTCAGGCAGTAATTCTCCAATAGCATATGACAAAGATCATGACCAGCTAGGGCAATTATATTCAACGCACAAAACTACCCTTTTATAGTAATGGCCGACAAAGATGGAATAGACTATATTTTAGAAGACCCGTCAAATTACACAAGTAAAAAATAGAAAACTTGGTCATAACCGAAAGGACAATCAATATGAAAACAAAGAATTAACACTCAACTGTTCATTGCCTCGAGGCCCACCAGAACATGAAGCCAAAACCTCCTCACTGATTATCTGAGAAGATATAATCCTTGGAATGGAACGATAGATAACGGACATTTCTCCAGTAATTGATTCAACATTTGATTCAGACAGCCTATTCAAAAGTCCTCGTACCCTTCTACGAATCTGAGAATACTCTTCTAGCTCATTTCCTGCACGAGATCTCAAATGAGGAGCTACATATTTTTCAGGTGCCTTACTAGGAACTTCTTTGAATGACACATCATCTCCAGATGCGTCTATTGGCTTGGACACATCAATGCCTGTGTCACTTGCTGCCTTGCTTTCTTTTCCTTTTTCAGACAAGTTTCTTTTCTTCTTTTTCTTCTTTGAGGACATCGGTTCAAGAACTTCTTCTAATGCCTCCTCAGCACCATTCATCTCTGCTGCCTCAGATACTTCAACCATTGAATCAGAAGGTATCTCAACTTCTAATTCTTGATTCAATGATTTTTCCGTTTTACGTTTCTTACTTGTGGACCTCATCTCAGATTTTTTGACTGGTAACTCGTCTTCCAATTTTGAATCAAGAATAGATGGAACTCCTTTAAATAGTAAATTGATACCATCATCGTCTCCCCTTAATCTTCCACTCTTCACCTTGAGTTTCTTTGCTAGTTTCCTTTCCAATTCCAAATCCGCCTGAGCAGACATTGCAACATTCTTCTCATCCATCTCGAGAAACTTCTCAAAATTTGTTTTCACAGTTCTCTTCTTTTTTCTTTTCAATGCCCTTGATGCGCCTAAATCATCTTCTCTCGGAGACTCCAATACAGGCTCAACATCATTTACCATATTAGGTTGCTCCGGACTCTGCTCTCTCCAAGAATCAATATCTAGGCTAGAAACTTGACTCTCTTTTTCATTCTGAACAAGCAAATTGTTCGATTTCTTCCTACTTTTTGACTTAGAATCCTCGAAATTCTTCTTTAGTTTTTTATCTTTCTGTAAACACAAGCACCCAAATGAATGATATAGTTGTACAATAAAGCACCAGATCAATAATTATGGTAAAAAAAAAAATTTGAAACTCACATAAAATTTAGCTCAAAACTACAAAAACAGAAACTAGTTGAGATTGGCCGCAGTTCTTTCTTACCTGCCGTTGGAGCCATAATTCGTGCTTTCTCGAATTCTTTTCAGACCGAGCTTCCTTCCTCCTTTCTCGTCGCGATTTTTCTGACGAAAGTATAAATTATTTATGTATAACCACAATACTTATTTTGAAGATTTTTCCCTCCCTCTCTCTCAAAAAATAAAACAACAAGCCAAAGCTAGAATTGCTCTAACAAAAATAAACTAAAAAAAAAAAAAAGCTTACCCATGCCTTGTAGCCGAAGTGCCCAAGTATTCAACTTCTCTGAGGAAAAGACGCAAATAAATGTTAATCCAAGTGATAGAGAACAGTTCTCAAGATTTTCTTTCGTTGAGCACAACACTATATAATTTGGAGTTCTGAGTTTCGCATAAAATTCTGGAATATGGAGACACGAAGGAGAAAATGAGGTTGCGGTTTGGGGTGGGTGGCGGACTACGGCAGTGCTGAGACAGAAAGAGGGTGGGGCGTTTGCGGAGACGGCGCTCGGCGGCGGCGCTTGCGGACGTTGCCGGCAGTGTGGGGGCGTGGTGGCACGCCGGTGAGATTGACAGTGGCTTTGCTTGGCTTTTTGGCTGAAAATTTGTTAGGGTTCGGGAGAAACAAGGACGATGAGAGATGATTCTCAACGTTATTTTTGTAAGTGCACTTTTAAAGTAGGCCACGCGCATTGCACGTGATATTTTAAATCGTGAATTTTTACACTAGAGTAATTTGCACCTCTAGTCCCTCAACTCCTAAGTTTATGACATTTTGTCCCTAATCTTTGAATTTTGGCAGAAAAATCCCTGAACTCTTATGGCATGTTTACTTTGCATCAAAAGGACATAAGAAGTAAAGAGTGATTCCCTTTCTCATACAAAATAGTAATGAAAATTTATTGAGCCCCACACAATATAGGAAATAAGGAAAGGAAATATCAATCATTACACCCCGTTAGTATTGATTCATTATCAAAGAAAATGAGTATTAAATTTATTTATCTACCTTTAATGAATTATTATATACAGACAATGATTATCTAATTATGTAAAAAGATATTTTAATAATTACATTCGTAACATTGCTTTCCTCATTTTAGAAAACATAAGCAAGAGAATTGGGTTGTTTTCCATTAAACCATCTAATAATCAAATATACAAATGAAAAAAAATGAATGGCCATTAATCTTATTATTTTACTTTCCTTTCAAATCCTATTATATTTCTTTATGATTTGGAAAATACGTCCTTAAATGTGATATATTTCTTTACAAAGCCTTAGTTTGTTATATTTCTTTACGGTTTGAAAAATACGCCCTTAAATTAATAGCAATGGAAGGTTTTTCATCTAAAATCATTAAAAACCTCATGGAAACAGGCATATGCCCATCACGTGAGGCCATCTGAGGGGGTACACTTGTAATTGTGCCCATTTCCCATCAATTTTTGGTTAAAATACCAATCTTCTCTGATGAAACCGTTTAATTTTAGGTTCTTGAGTAGATATGCAAGAACGGGTCAACTCGTTCTTCATAGGCCCACCCGGGCTGTGGGCTTGAATTGGGCCAGTCTGTATAAGAATTATCTCAGTCTAGTTCACACTACGGGTTAATTTTACATGAGTCAGGTTGAATCGTGCTGTAGGCCAAGATGGATCGTGTCATGTGCCTTGAATGGGCTGGCCCATCATGGGAGCATACAATTTTCAATTTGTTTGTTTTTTTTATTTTAAAATTTGTAAACAAGTTAATAAATATAAAAGTTTGAATAGTCAATAGAAATATGCAAAAATGATATTTTATTTACGATTGTCTCATTAAATAAAAACCTTTCTAAGGAAAACTCAGTGGGACAAAACCTTAATAAAGCAAAAAAAGTACAATCAAGATAATTATACATAAGATATTTACAAAATTATTTTTTTAAAAAAAAACATAAAGATATTATGGGCCTAAATGGACCGGGTTAAACTAGCCCATTATAGGCTTAGATAGGATGGGTTAGGCCGGCCAAAGTCGGCTTGGCCCATGATTTTTCATGGGCCGTGCTGGACTGACTCATAGGTTATGCCGAACTGATTCATGGGTCGATATATGTTAGTACAATCTAACTCACTAATATTTATGAGTTAAACCGTGTCTTAAACAGTAACGGACCGTACCGGCTTGATCTGTATAATGGGCCTGGCCGGCCTACGGGTCTCGGCCTATTGTTGCATTTCTATACTTAGGTAACACTTAGGGGGGAAAATTTTGAGCTTGGGCTTATGATCAATGGAAACCGAGCAAGGCCCTTTGTGCAAGTGTGAGGTGCCGATGCCGAGCAAGATGTTCACCGCTTGGACCAAAAATCATGTCGGGTCGAATATTTTATAGGTGCCCTTTATACGGGGTAAGGTTTTGCTTCTGATTATTTGGTTTGATGTTGATGAAATGTTGATTGGTTTTGTTGATCAAACGTTTGCATTTTATGGGTTTTCTTCTCAACAAGAGGGTTGTTGCAATTTTTTTAGTTGAAGGCGTCGCAAATGGTAGTTAGTAATAAACAAAGGGGGTGGAGTCTGCAAGTGGGTTTCTTTCTTCACTGAGTTCCTGGTGCTTTGGTCATTCTGTCGTGGGAATTAGTTGTAAAAAGTCTATGAATTTTTCAAGCTGATGGCCAATGAAAGTTGTATTGATGCTGCTGGTTTCATATCGCTGCCAGACCATTCAACAAGTAAGAAATAGATCCTTCTTTGCAAGTTGCAAACAAGAAAAAAAAAATCTAAGAAAAAATACTGAAAATACTTACCATAATCAATCGACCCAAAGACGATTTTTTTACTTCGCCGGAACTCAGCCCCACCGGCAGTAAGAAGTGGGTTTTCGTTTTCGTGACTCGTGAGGGTTGAAAAACTAGGTTTTAGGGTAATTTTGGGGAGGAGTTATTTGGGGGGTATTGGAGTAATTTAACCCTCAGATAGCCTCACGATGGGCAGGTGCCTGTTTCTCTGAGGTTTTTAAATGGATTTAGACGGAAAACCTTCAATTGCAGTTTAAAGATTTTTTTTTAATCAAAATAAAAGGATAATGTATCAAAGTGTCACCAACTTAAGAGTAGGGTGCGTTTGGTTACAGTGACGGAATAGTAATGGGAATGGTAATGGAATGGAATTGGAATGCGCTAGAATCATAAACTGATTCCATTGTTTGATTAGAGTTATGGAATCAACACCTGAATGAGGATTATGCTGTTTGGTTGATAACGGAATGGAATTGAAAAAATTATATTTTGACAAAAATACCCTTGATTAATAATCCTAAATAATTTAATATTTTAATTAATTAAAATAGTAAAAACATAATTTAATTATTAAAAAAACTTTTTATTTGAAAGATAGTAATTTAAAAACTATATTTTGTAAAAAAAATAATATTTGATATTTTTATGTAATAATAAATTATCACAAGCTTAAATATGATAACTTTTAACATCTACCATTATATGTTTCATAAAAAATATAATTTTAACCCCTGTCAAGACAATTTTTATGCAATATTGTCACACTATAGTTTCTTAATAATTAATGCATACATAAATTTTTCTTTAAACACAAAGAATTACCCATTCAACCTCAGTTATTGTATACTTTATGAACTTGCCACACTTATGCCTGCAACATCCACAATTATATATATATATATATATATATAATCAATTGAACTACATTTATATAATTAAGTGTATACAATAACGTTTATACAATAAAATTAAGAATTCAATTACGGTCAAAGCATACAAAACTGACAGAACTTGATACAATTACGGTTCAAAACAGAGCCATTTTCATACTCTACCGCAAAAATGTCGTTCTTATTTCTTACATCTTCCATTCCAAAACCCTTCATTTTTCACATTACAAATTAGTAGCCACAAATCCTGAACTCTCAAGGTAACAAATAATAATTTTTCTCATAATAAAGTTGAAATCCATGTAGAATAACAAGGAAAATCTCAAGTGGAAAACACAAATAGCTCAATCTAAGAAGCTTACCTGACCCATGTCGCCAAGTAAAAGATCACCTTCAACCTCCCTCTCCAACGCAACATCTACAATTCAGAACACAATATATATATATATACACACACACACAAACATATATATAATTAGATTAAAAAATTTAAAAACAAAGAGAAAAACTACAAATCAAAATAACAATTACGTGATTCACATACTAAGCATTGAAGCCGAAATATCCAAACCAATCCATTCGTTACCATTTTCCGACAAAGTCTCCCCACTAAGCCCCGACCCACAACCTGTATTTCAACAATTCCAAAAAACAATAATAAATTGAGCTTTAAAAATCGAAACTTTAACAACTAAAAAATACACAAATCTTTGAGAAATCTGATGAATTTATTTACCATTGTCGAGAAGCAACCTAGGGACGCCATCTTCGGGCAAAGCGAGAAGCTCGAGGGCTCTCTTGGTGAGCTCCGACTGGATTTTGACGATGCGAGAAGACGACGTGTACTTCCGAGCCTCCTCGTCATCGTAGAATATCTCCGGCGGCGCCTTAAGCTCCGGCCGAGACGACATGTTGTATTGCTTCACCAGACGCGAGAGAGAGAGAGAGAGAGAGAGAACAGAGATGCGGCTAGAGCTCTTTTTCTTTTGATCGGAGACGGGGGAGACGAGGGCCAAATTTGGTGAAAAAAAATAAAATGGCTGAATTGAAAGGCCATTCAAGGCCACCCCCGCCTGAATGAGGATTCACCCAAATTGAGTGAATCAGCTTTCCCACGGAAAGCAATTCCGTGCCAAAATAAAGCAACCAAACAATGGAATTATCAGAATGATGATTCCTTTTCATTCCATTCCTTCCAACCAAACATGCCCTGAGGGACTATAAATGTGAATTACTCTTTTACAGTAAACGGTAGTTAAAATGATTGCCATTTGGCCAAAAATAGTTCCAAGTACCCGCATAGACCAAAAACAGTTCAACACCCCATTCAAAAGAAAGCCAAAAATTTAACTGTAGAAACTAGAATGTCATCTTAAATTTTATTTATTTTATCAATTCAAGTTTTTAATTTTAATTTTATTACAGTTAAAAATTCTCATAAAATATTATATTTAATTTTTTTTATTACAGTAAAAAATTCTTACATAAAATTATATCACATCTTAAATTAAAAACTCGAATCAACGAACTAAATGAACCAGGTTTTCTTGGGTTTGAGCATAAGGATAATAATTCACTGAAAAATTCAATTTTGTTTTGTGGGGGTTTGGACTCTGGAGCAAAATTAATAAGGATAAAAGTTCATCTCAGCTTATCTTTGTCTTGATTTTCTGGATGATGAAGTTGTTCATCTAAAATGGGTCTTTTGAGTGTTTTGAAGATTGAAGAATTTAATCATCATCTCATAGTTTTTTTTTTTTTTTTTTGCTCTGAATGATCATCATCTCACAGTTAATATGAAAAAACTATCAAAATTTTAAATTGTAAAGACGTTTGGTTCATGAATAAAATCATCTGATTAGAAATATTTTTAATTTACGTGTATTTTTTATGAAAAAAATACTGTAACAAACTATAAATTAAAATTTAAATTATAATTTGAATTCTCAGACTAAATATCCTATTCCGTTGATAACAGTTCTACTAAAATTTTTAATTCTAACCACAATTATTGACTCTTCTATATATCTGTACTTCAATTTTTAATTCCGTTTAAGGATTTGTTTTTTCATCTTTTTTCCCGTTGTTTTCCCTTAATTCTGATCTAATGAGTAATAAAGATTCTGTTCATTTCATTTATTCGAGTTTAAAATTTGAGTTTTGTTACAGTAAAAAGCTCTAATAAATAATTATATCTAATTTTTTTATTACAGTAAAAAATTCTCACATAAAATTAAATTTTAATTCGAATTAAAAATTTAAATCAGCGAACTAAACGAAAAAATGAAACGAAAAAATCCTGTCGGTGGAGAATTGCATATATACCACTTTCAAACTTTGCTGTCTGGTGGTGTATATGCCAACTGTTAGAAGAACACGTGCCCAAATGAGAGGATTCTCACTACTTTGTCTTCTTCCTCTATTTGACTGCTACTTGTCTTTTTCTATGTATCTTCGTCCGTCAGGTTTTAAAAATAAAAACAAATTAAGGAAAAAAAAAACAATTATTGGAATGTGAAATTTAGCTCCTCATCACCCGCAAAAAACCTAAGGTAGTTGGTATTGATATAACTAAAGATAAATTTCAATATATCAAGCACCACATAAATGACATGTTTATTTATTCGTAATTAAAGTAGACATGAATTAAAATGGACATAAATCAGAGTGGACAGAAATCAGAGTCAAAATAAGTTATTTATTTAAGTTTTAGGAATCAGAATTAATCTCAATCTCATTCATACGATTACTTATACTCAGAATTAGAATAAATTGTTATAAATTTACTTACATACCCTTTTAGTAGATTTTTGTGTATTGAACTTAAAAAAATTGTATATTATACTAAGTATCTTAATATTAAGATAACTAACTAGTAATTAGATTTTTTTAATCACACTTAATTAATCATCTAAATTATTTTTCTCAATAAATTTTGACTAAATTTCAAGAATAATATGATGATGAAATAAAATAAGAACAAAATAACTAATTTTTAAGTCATAAACTTTCAAAAAGAAGTTTCAAGTCATAAATCGAAAAATATATCCTAAGCATAATTCAAAGTACCAACATAATTTAAGTAAACTAATAATTGGCTAATCTAACATTTAAACCCCATGACTAAGAATTTTGAGGATGCATCCCTTCTTGAGTTGATTCGGAATGTTGTAGAATACACGTAGTAAATCATGCTTTGTTGCCAAAATATTAGTGACATCATATACTTGACATCATCTAAGCCATTAATTTTCAGCATTTATTGATACAAGTTGGCTTGTAATCTAACTAAATCCTTGTCAACAGTGAAAAGCACACCAATGAGACCATCTAATTTGGGTACCATTGATGCCACAGATTTAGCTATCGACCCAATGTTGGAGCACATATTCTCAAATATCTTGTTTTTGTTTTTACCTTTGGTATTTGTCTTGCAAGTGGAAATGCTTAGAGAGCTTTCAGATGATTGTCCCTGTTGAACACTTGGTTGCTGATTGTAGTATATATCATTTTCCATGAAATTCTCTTCAAAGGCATACATATTTGAGTCAACACCAAAATCTACATTCATGGTATCTTGTTGGCGGACCTCTTCCTGATCATCATCTGCATTTCCAGCACCAATGTCTGTAGCTCAATCGCGTCCATAAATTTCACCCAAACTATCTCTTTTATCATTACAATCACTCTCTTCTTTCGTGCTAAAAGTCTAGACATGATTACCATACATTATCAACATATAAAATTAGATTTAGCATTACATTGTATATTATAAAAATGAACAGCAATAGGCATAACACAAGAATCAAATTATAAGAAAAAAAAAAGAAAAAAAACTAGAGGACTAGAATCATGAGAGTAACAGTTCTTTTATTTTTTATTATTATTTTTTTTGGTCCTGCTAAGGAGTTATTTTAGTACTTTTGTTGGACCAAAAGTAATTCAAGAAGGTAGATTTTTCTGTCAAATAGTGTAACATTCAATGTGTTTGTGTGTCAATTTTCCAACCGCCTAAATGAATATAATTCTCTTGAAAAGTGATATCTGGGGGCTTCCATTATCAGCGTGTTCAACAAAACAAAAAAGTAAGATGAAAACAAAAATAAAGGATAATTTATGGCCTACCTAAAAACTGAAGAATCGGCGTTGTGAAATGGATGATTTGTAACCCTAAAGCAATGGCAGAAGAGGGGATGATAAGTGGTTGAGAGAGAAAGGGGGAAATAAACCCTAGAGAGTGAAATATTTTCTTCTTCTTGTTTCTACGGAGAGAGAGACAGAGACAGAGAGAGATTTTGGATGGAAATTATAAAGAAGAGATAACATGTGGAATGAAGAAAAAAAATTATGGGTAAATTCATAATTTTTCATTTAATATCAAGATTGTGAGTGGCAATCCGGTGAGGGTGGAGGAAGTGTCAATCTTATTCCTCAACTCTAAATTGGTGTGAGAATCCACGTATTTTTACTCTCATTCCAGGATATAAATGAGTAAATAAACATAGAGTTAATTCTGAATCTCAATTCTTATTATGCCAGAAGAGTTGAGATTTGATGAATATAATGGCACATTCGATTGTCATAATACCTACCAACAGTGCGTCATTAAGCACCAAATTGATACTATGTTATTAGACTACAATTTCCGTTTTTTATCTTTTGTTTGTTCAACTAATGTCTCATTATAATCTAAATTTTATAAACTAACAAATTGGTTATGAAACTCTATCTTGATCATTTTTTCTTTCGAGAATCTGTACGAGGAAATATGTTATGAACTGTCAGATAATTATATCAGAATATTTAAAAAAAATCGATGAAAATAAACAATTCAAAATTATACTATACCATAAAAGAAGTCTCCTATTTCTTTTAAGCAATTTAGTGATAACTTTCTTTTTTATATAAGATGTAATATGATATAACATTGATTCACCAATTGAGGGGAAAAATATTTTTTTTGAGTGCAAATATCTCTATCTGCTGATTATGAGATTTATTCTTCTTATAACAGATCACCTCGTTAACTACAACTGAACTCACAAAGGAATGATTAATGTCGTTAATGTTATAACGAAAAATGCACACAAAGGAATGATTAATGTCGTTAATGTTATAATTAACGAAAATGCACACGCCTTTGCTTTTAAGATTAATATTCTCCTTCATCCAAATCAAGCTTCCATACCGTCAGACAATGGAAGACTAATTGAAATCATAAAAACCATAAATTAGGAACACAAGAAATATATGTTAATGTTTATGTCTAACTAATCCAAATGATTAGAGATCGAAACACATGATTAAGTCGACAAATCTCTTTGTCCGGTGGGGGAAAAGAAGAAAAGTTAATTATATATATATATATAGTGCAAATAAGATAATTTCAGCAATAACCAAAATAATAAGAGAATTTTTATGGCAGAGAATGCTATTTTACTCAACAAGTAGGAATTGTTGTTTTTAGTTGTTAGATTAATTAGATTCGTGTACGTCCGTATTAAATCACGTGACACAAAACTGTTCATATTGTATATCAGACCGTGAAAAGTTAATCGAACGGTTAAAAAAATAACTCATAACAGTAGAGTAAAATAGTATTTTTCACCATAAAATGAATTTTAGGATGCATTTGGAGTAATGATCCGTGTCATGATTTGAATTATAGTTTGTGACTCACTACAATATTTTCTTTCATAAAAAACACACATAAATCGAGAATAATTCTAAATTCATAAACTAAATCGTCTATTTAATAATAATAATCCCGGGTTCATTATTAGAAGTAAAGTTAATGGATTGAAGCCGACAAGTAGACGTGGGGGACAATACGTTTTCTCCTAATTAAGCTTTGGTTTTGGCGCAGGCAAAGGCGATCTAACCTTTGTTACCTACCGCTTAATTTTGGAATGTGTCCCCACTCGGCCTGGCATGACCCGGGAGGTGACAAAATATCGTTTGCAGATTCCAATTAGCCTTCTTTTTCCTCTCTTTTTTTTTTTTTTTTTTTTTTTTTTTGGGTATTAGGCCGTGGCTTTAATTAAGGAGAGCCTGTCGTTTGTTGTGGTTCAGAGGGCATGTATTTGAGCTGTCGGTGAGGACTTGAGGAAGTTACCATGAAAATGAATGGGTCTAATTATTTTATGTATTTTTTTAAAAAAAATATTAATAATTATAATAATAGGAAGAATTTGCTATAGAGGAAAAAGAATGGGACAATATTAAACTCGTGTGCAACTTTAGATTGTTTATTGTAAAGGTGTTTGTACTCTTGTTCTTTAATTTCTTTTTTGTTTTTTTTTGTTTTTTTTTTATAATTTTGAAGTTTATTTATTAGTTCTGTAAGTGTATGGGCAGAATTGTTTAGCAATTAAATAGAAAAGTGTTTAGAGCAGCAGCATCTTTGAAGGGAAGTAAAGTGGGGGACTCGTTTATCTTGGTTTAGAGATTAAGGAACAAAAAAAATTGTATGACTATGATTAGGTCAAAAGAGGACCCTTTCCTTTTAGTGAGTCAATTAAGTGAGGAAATTTATTTTAATAGGACGTGCAAGAAGGTTACAATTGTCCATAGCACTTCTTAAAACCCGATTAATTTATGGGAGAAAGAGGAAAATAGGCCAAAATTTGAGATGAATTAAAATTAATAGGCCAATAGTTTACATAAGTTAATAAATAGGCCAAATTATTATTTTCGTCCATAACTTGTCTGGTTATGAACCATAACTTGACAAGTTATTATTCATAATTATCCATAACTTGTCCGGTTATGAACTATAACTTGACAAGTTTGTTCATAACTTATCTGGTTATGAACCATAACTTGACAAGTTATGGCCTATTAATTTCTATAACTAAAAATTGACCTATTTACTTTCTTAAGCTTTTCATATTGACCTATTTTCTACTATTTCTCTTAATTTATTAATTTAAAATTTTAATTTAAATTAAAACGTAATTTTATATGAAAATTTTTTATTATAGTAAAAAAATTAAATATAATTATTTTTGAGAGTTTTTTTTACTGTAATAAAATTTAAATTTTAAACTCAAATTGATAAATAAACGGATCTTAATTTATACTTACTTTTTTTTTCTTTTGTTTTTTTTTTTTGTTTTTTTTTTTTTGGTTGCTTGAAAAGAAATTTATAGCTTACTTGTGCTACTGCAAATTATTGTACGAGTGAGGTTTTTCTTTTTCTTTTTTTATTGGCAATGTACGAATGTGCGGTTGGAGACGTATTAATGATTCTACAGTGAAAGCTACTTATCAATCTCTTTCATTATTACATTCAGCATAAAAAAGAATCACTTCATCATTAGGGAGAAAAAAAATCCCAGTCAATCATTCTCAAAATTAATAAATAATAACTAGTGCGGTCATCAGGAATAGTACCTAGTACTAAATCTTAAGAATTTAAAAATTCACTTTTCTCACCTTTAAATATTCAAAAATTCTTCCAACAAAAAAATTTCAAAAATTCCTTCCTTACTCGCCACACTAATAAATTAAGGCCCTCTTTATTTTACTGAATTAAATTTTAAATTTAAATTTTATTATAGTAAAAAATTCTTAAAAACAGTTATATCTAACTTTTTTGTTACAGTAAAAAGCTCTCGCATAAAGGTCTCATTCATTCACCGATTTGAGTTTTCAAATTTAGGTTTCTACAGTCAAAAGTTCTCAGAAAATGTCACGTCTAACTTTTTCTGCTACAGTGAAAAGTTCTCATAAAATGTTACATCTCAGCTCGAATTGAAAACTCGAATCTACGAAGTGAACGAAGCTTCACATCTCAACTTGAATTAAAAACTTGAATCAACGAACTAAACAGATTCTATCTAAGGCTCGTTCTTTTCACGAGTTCGAGTTAAAAATTTGAGTTGAAAAGTAATTTATGTAAGAGAGAACAAATAGTAGAAAATTTTAATTTAAATTTTATAAGAAAAACACTGTAATAAAAAATTTAAATTATAAAAAATAAATTTTACACAGCCTATTTAAGTTATCGTAGTTTGAATTTGCCCTCACTTTTATAAACCTCCTTGAAATATGCCCATTGTTGTTCATGCCCACACTACAAATAAAGAGAGAGTATTAGGGGACAACAAAAAAAAAAAATCAATTAAAAAAAAGTTCCAATTATCTCATAAATTTGCATAGTCTATGCCAACATACATATTAAGACAACATCTTTAAAATATATATATATATATAAAGAAATTTTCAATAATTACGTTCTTAATATAGTTACCTATTAAAAATAGAAATTTAATAATATAACGTGATAATAATCTAATTTTATTAGTTATTATAAAGTTTTTGTTCAACCATTTAATTTATTACGATCATCAGATTTATATCTTATGATAAAAATAATAATATTAAAGCCTCATTTATTTTACCGATTCGAATTTTCAATTTTAATTTTATTATAATTAAAAGTTCTTATAAAAAAATCACACTTAATTTTTTTTACTATAATTATAAAACTCTCACATAAAATTACATTTCTGTTCAAATTAAATACGCAACTATACACCCGTATTTAAGGGAGTAAATTAACGTTAAAATTAACAATTAACGAGAACCGTATGGCTACACAAAGTCAACACAGTTCTGATCAAATTATTTGACTCATCGGGAGAGTGGATAAACTAATAGTGAAATTAATCTAATCTAACGTGCTACAAATTACAATGTAACTGATGATCTGACAACCTAAAATTCAGTACTAATATAAACCTCGTCACCCCAAACTAATTTGGTATTGAGTCTTGTGACGTAATCAATTAACATTAGCTGGAGTGGATATTTTAATTAGTAATAAAAACTGGCAAAGTCAACGGATGAACCCCACGTGTGGTTAAGATATCTTTCCGCCGACTATTACTGGGACGTACATATAGATAAAATTTTATTTTTTATTATTTTATTTTATTTTTATTTTTTTTGCTAATCAATGTAGATATAAGTTTGGTGGTCCAATTTTTAGTGGTTGAGTGAGGAGGAGTACCTGAAATTCTGAAAAAAAAGGCCCGTACAACGCCATTCATGCACAGTCTGCCTGACACAGACAGCTAAGCAACTTTGCATTTGTCAATTTGGAAGGGGACCCATTTGACAACTGTAAATATATATATATATATTGATGTAAATATATATATATATTGTATAATATATGATATTTCTAACGTGACCATACTAGCATTAAATTTGATGCTTTGTTGTACGAAAATCCGATGGGATTTGATCATTTATTGTCACATTTGGTTGTGGGATGTGTAGTGAATTGCAAGGACTAGTCGGATGTACTATCCATTTTCTAAAATATAGAGATATGGAGAAGATATTTGACATTGTAGGGGAGGGAAAAAAAAAATATTTAATGACAATGGATGATGATAGAAACATAAGGTTCGTTTAATTGGTTGATTTGAGTTTTTAATTTAAGTTGAGATGTAATTTTATGTAAAAAAATTTTATTGTAATAAAAAAATTAAATGTGACTGTTTCTGAAAGCTTTTTACTGTAATAAAATTTAAATTTTAAATTCGAATTGGTAAAATAAACGATATTGTAGTTGAATTTGTGTATACAAGCCTGGATATGAAGGAGAAACAGTATTGAAAAATAGACAAATAGCCAAACAAATAATGTTAGTTAGGATCGAGTTAGGATCCTTTTATTTGTAATGGCATAGAAATTCAATGGTTATAACTTATAAACGATTAATGGTTTTTCTTTTTCATTTTCACCCTTTTTACTTAATAATACTTGTATTTTGAGACCTAATGTGCTTAAATAAAAAAATTTAAAACCACAAATTTAAGAGAAGAATCCGAAAGTGAAAGAAAAAAAAAATCAGAAGATTAGAGAATTGAGCCTGAAGGGTTCAAGATCAAGGGACAAAGGCTCACAAGAGTGCAAGACATACATAATTTACTATAACTGTTATTATTATTCTACGATTAAAATAATAATACTTACTAATGTATAAATATTTGAATATCCGTTAAAAAAACTATATCCATATATATAGTGCAAATAATATTATTACTTCAAATGATTAACTTTTGCATGCAGAGCAAATTACAACCATACACTTCTGACCATGTTTAATTTTTCTTTTTGTTTTTTTTTTTTTTTTAATTTTGGGCTGTAATGAAAAGAACTAAAGCCTATTTTTGAATGAAGTATTTGGCATTTTTTCAGAAAAGGGGGAACCAAGGAAGGAAAAAGAGAAATCAAAGCCAGTTATGTATGGGCAGCCAGCCAATATCTTTTTGAATGCCCTACAAAGGATTTTATTGCGTCCAGTGTCAAAGTCAGATATCAGATTCGAAACTGTTCGTACACTGTACTTGAAAAAAAAAATCATTTGTACCTGTGTTTCTGCCCATAACAAAATATCTTTTCATAGGGATACATCTAGGATTTTCTTGCCTTCTTAAGTTTCAATTATTCCTATTTAAATCTTTTTATTACATTATTTTCTCTTATAAAATTTAAGTTCATATTAAAATTTTTCTGTTCAAACTTATGAACCAAATGAAAATGCAATTTTTTATCTACCTTGTCAAGTGGTAATTAGCTAAAGAATTAACCAAGAAATGAGGTCACTTGTCATCTATTGGAATATGCAACAAGTTTTTTAACCGTTAGGTTAATCATGTCAACTATCTTTCAATATGGGTGGAAAAGTTTATTAGTTTAGGATCAATATGTTGATCAGAGAACGTTGACATGATTTAAAACTCCAAGTAAAAACCCGAAAAAGTGATTAAAAAAACACCGGCTTTATGACCTCGTTCAGTTCGCGAATTCGAGTTTTCAATTCGAGTTGAGATGTGATTTTATGTGAGAGCTTTTCATTGTAGCATAAAAGTTAGATGTGACTTTTTGTAAAAGCTTTTAACTAGAATGAAAAACTCAAATTGATAAAATAAACGAAGCCTATATGGTATACTTGATCTAAAGTTCACGTGGTACCTTCATTTTGGGTTGAGTTCCTTGGATCATGCTATATCAAATCAAGGTGTAATTAGCTTGCACTCCTTGGATCATGCTATATCAAATCAAGGTGTAATTAGCTTGCACTGCATGGTAAGCAGGTCATAAGAGAAATACTAATGTCATTATTTTTGTCATTTTTTTAATTATTTTTGTATTTATTATTTGACACGTGAACTCTATTAAGATAATATATTATCATTTAAACTAAAAATAAGATAGAGGAGTCAATGTGTAAAACAATAAATGCATAAAGTGATAAAAAAAAGTGACGGTAGTATTTATCAAATCATACAATAATCTTATTTGTTTTTTTGTGATTCTTTTATGAATGGACTGAAATATCTATATATAATAACGCTATTGTATTAGAAATCACTTTTGGCTATCGATCACATCACACAATATAAAGATCATGTTCTATATAGATTTATGTCTCCAAACTTTTAATTAATTGGCCCCATATATATATATATATATATATATACTACGTACTATGATGGTTACTTACGTGATTGACATACACACAAACGATATTTTCGGTTTTAATAGTGCTTTTCCCTTTCCCCATGTTTTTTCTTTGCACCCTACATCTTGCCCGGGTTAAAATGATGCTATTGTACGCATAAATAATATTTAGATTAAATTCCCTTTTAATTTTCTGAATTGTAGGTCAAATTGTATTTTAGTTCATGACTTTTAAAACGGGATAAAAACGAGTTTATGAATATGTAGAATGATTGTAAATTAGTCATTTTGTCAATGTGATTGTTAAAGTGTATTAACGGAAAAGGAATGGTTTCTTTCTTCACATTCATGACCTAACGTATAAACTTACAAAATTAACTACCAATAAACCGTCTTTTTCTTAATTGATATTTTTAATTGTCAGATGAACGAAAAGAAAAGGACTAATTTAGGATAATTTCACAAATCGCGGTGTTAATTTGGGACGTTTTAAAAGTAATAGATTAAAATGAGATTTGGCATATACTAAAAATTAGAATAATCCTAATATTTACATGGCAGCCTAGAAGTTAAAGATTATTTACTAGGGTGCAGCGTGCATGATCTAGCTCTTTGTTGAACAATTTGCTATATGTTGTTGTTATTATTATTATTATTATTATTATTTGAGCTTCTGAGCTTTTGTTACTAAGTTCGTTATTTAATTGGAAACGCTCCTTCCCCTCCCAAAAAAAAAAAAAAAAAAAAAAAAAAAAACTACTTGAGCTTTTATAAATGTAGATTGGACTGGATGTGATCACAATATTGATTAGAAATTGCAACTGATATTTTGGGCCATGTTAATAATGAATTTTGAGGAAATTAAGCTAAGAAACTTTTAGCTCCTCATTTTTTTTTTCTTTTAAGGAAAAAAAAAAAGAAGTTTTAACTCTTCGGTCCTTAGTTAGATATTGCAGTTCCTTTAAATAACTCAAATGTCACTTGTCTTATAAGTTTGAATCACAATTTTAAATTTTTGTTTAAACTTATAAACTAAACGATACATTAATTTTCTTCAGTGACAACAAACCTTGTATGAATCAAACTATGCGCATATATTTCATGCAAATACAAAGCCAAAATATTTTTCAATATGGACTCAATAAAAGAAATAGAGATTATTTTTTTATTGAATATGGTTATAAAATTATATTCCAATGGTAGAGATGTATTTTTAGTATAAAATGAGGGTGAATATGTATATGCTATCCAAGCAGAAAAGGCTCGTTTGTTATTACCACACATGATGTTAATAAATGACTTTGACCAGCTGATGAACAAAAAAAATTTAATGACTTTGACCAACACAGGTATGTTTTAAATTTGGTAAATTATATATAAAAAAATTGATAGAATATTGTACTTGTGTTGAGCAACAGGAATACAAATTACTTTCCTCTTTTAACTTTAGATGAGAGAATTTGAACTTTAATTATAAATAGTCGTGAAAAAGTCAAATACGAAATTACTGTTAAGCTATTATAATTTTAAGCCCAGTTCATTTTATCGATTTAAGTTTAGAATTTAAATTTTATTACAGTAAAAAACTCTCAGAAACAATTACATTTAATTTTTTTTTTATAATAAAAAAATCTCACATAAAATCACATCTCAACTCGAATTAAAAACTTAAATGAACGAACTAAACGAACCTTTAATATCACGCTAAAAGAAAAATATTGGCACACCCACTCCCATAATGGGGCGGGGAGCTAGAGAGTAATTAGGCTATAATATATCTGTAGAAAACCTCAAAAAATATAAAACGATATTTTTCGGTGTCAAGTTGGCATAAAAAAGGAATTTTTACTAATAAACCAATTACTAACAGATCGATGATGATCGTCGTTTCCTGTACATTAACCACTTTCGGTCCTATCATAAAATTCACGCTAATTAAGCACGCATATTATGGACCACTGTTTTATTATTATTTAAGAAAAGCAAAAAAAAAAAAAAAGTCCATGATGAACAATCTTTCAATTGCCATCGCACTAACACATTAAAAAATTCAAACAACAAACTAAAAAAAATGTGAAGCATTTGCGGATTAAAAGAAAGAAAAAAAAAAAAAAAAAAACGCGCGGCTATGAGAGAAGCCTAGCCAGCCATTCAAAGGATTAAGGAAAGGGAATGTTCCGAGGTGGTGTCGTCGCATTCACTGAATATGAAACGCACACACAAATACTCAGCCCACACGTGTCCTTTCAAATTCACGACCTATTTAAACCCCCCCAATATCGCCCATTCCTACCGCCAATCCATTTCATTTCATCATCAACAACAACAACAGAAACAACCGAATCTACTTTTTTCTCTCACTCCTCTCTTTTTATAACTCTCCCATCTTCACCATCAAATTCTCTCTCTAAGTTCCATTAAACTGCAAATATGGCGGCACTATCCACACTTCCCATGCTCAACATTGACTCAAACTACGAAGCTGACAAGCTCACCTACGAGATCTTCTCAATCCTGGAGAACAAATTCCTCTTCGGTTATGATAATCACAAAGCTAACCATAATAACCCGAAACTCTCAACTCCGGCGCAGAACGGGAAGGTCAGAATCCTCAGCATCGACGGTGGCGGCGCCACCGGGGGAATTCTCGCCGCCGCCGCACTCCGCCGGCTCGAGTCCTCCCTCCGCAGCAAGTCCGGTAATCCTAACGCCAGCATCGCCGACTACTTCGATGTCGTAGCTGGCTCCGGCGCCGGCGGCGTCCTCGCCGCTCTCCTCTTCACCCGCGGGAGAGACGGCAGCCCGATGTTCACCGCTGAGGAGGCTCTCAATTTCATGGTCAAGAATCGCCGGAAGATCTCCGCCGGCACATCACCGGCGGGAATTTTCCGTCGAGTTTTTGGATCGGAGAAGAAGGCTGAGAAAATGTTTGGGAAAGTGTTCGGGGAATGTACTCTTAAGGACACGTTGAAGGCGGTGCTGATTCCCTGCTACGACCTCTCTTCCCGCGCGCCATTTTTGTTTTCCCGAGCCGACGCGGTCGAGATGGACGGCTACGATTTCAAGATGAGGGACGTCTGCGCTGCCACGTCGGCCGATCCGACCGCTGCTGGTGGGGCGTTGGATGTGAGGTCGGTGGACCGGAGGACGAGGATCCTGGCCGTCGATGGCGGGATCGCGATGAACAATCCGACGGCTGCGGCGATCACTCACGTTTTAAATAACAAGCAGGAGTTCCCGCTCTGTAACGGCGTGGAGGATCTTATTGTAATTTCACTCGGGAACGGAGAGTCTGAATTCGATGTGGGCGGAGTCACTTCTTCTCCTGCGACTGCGGGGCTGCTCAGGATCGCCGGCGAAGGAGCTTCCGACTTGGTAAGAATATATGAATTTTATTACAAGCATTACAATATTATCTTCTTTATCTTTTTAGTGCTGAAATTATAATATCATATTTTAAACACATTTTCTGTAATGGTTCAATAAAGGATATAGTAAATTATGGTATTTGCAATAATTGCACAAAATGCTAAATTAGTATATGCACAGTAGTGGTTGGGGGACCATGATAATGGAGCACCTAATTTTATAAATTTAATTTGATTATTTTATTTATCTTTTATTTAAAAAAAGAATTTGTCGGTTGGGGATTAATTGTTGTAGAAAAATATTGAGATAGATACCTCTTTGTCCTTTCCATAAATATATATATATACACACCTCTTTGTCCTTTGTGCAACCAGAAAAGGCGTATATATTATTGTATTTATATATTTTTCCTTTAATAATAAAATTATTTCAGTAGTGCATGCAATGATTTCAGATTTAAATACAATATAAATCTAATTATTTGGATTTCTTTTTATTTTGATATCATAGGTGGATCAGGCGGTTTCTATGGCATTTAAAGAGTGTCGTACAAATAATTATGTTCGCATTCAGGTAAATTTCTGAAGCTTCTACTAATATAAAAATACTAATTAATTTTGACTTTTTTTTTTTTTTTAATGAAGCCATATAATATTTACCTTTTTTTCAATAAAATAATTTAAAAAATATATATTTCAGGGGAACGGCATTATAGCTAAAAACAAAGGTGGTAATTGGGAAAATGCAAAAGTGGCCAACAAGAAGGTAGACATCTTGGCAGAAACAGAAAATATGTTGGCGCAAAAAAACGTGGAGTCCGTACTATTCCAAGGGAAGAAAATAGTTGGGAACTCAAATCTGGAGAAAATAGAAATTTTCGCCGGAGAACTCGTGAAGGAACAAGAGAGAAGGAAAACCAGCATTTTACCAACGGTGGCCTTGAAGCAGATGTCACCGTCTCCCAGAACATCCTCTGCAACAACTCTCTCCACACTATCCTCCAATTAGTTTCGGAGAAAATTAAAAGAAAAGGAAAATATTATTATGGTCAAGTTTAGTTTATTTATTTATTTATTTTTTTAATTTGTTAAAAATATAGTAAATCTAGTCTAGTTACTAAAATGACTATTCATGGTCCGTTTTGTTGATATTAATACGCAGCCGCTCGGGTGAATAATAAAGGCATCCGAGTCTGAGCTGCTGAGTTCATTTTTTTTTTTTTTTTTCACTTTTTCTTGGTTGCTATTCAATTGAGTGCATTATATTTATATGTAATGTTGTGTATATGGAATGATTGTGAAAATGGCATTTGGTTCCAAGTTTAAATTAAAGCTTCAATCACACTTTGTGCATCTCATTATACTCTTTTTTTTTATTTTTTTTTATCTTTTTTCTTTCTGAATAAAAAAAAGAATCAATTGTGTGTTTGCATCTCTAACTCAGGAGTCACCTGAGATCATAAGTGGAATAGAAAGAAATCTTATCCATACAATGAAATCTTGCATATGCTTTCATGTACTAGCATACAGAAAGTCCAAAGTTACGTTAAGCCGAATAATATTGGACATGCTGATAAGTTATAACTCTAGAAATTAGAGTTATCTCAGGCATCTTTAAGTTTAAATTTTGCTCAGCTGAAGCTAAGTTTGTTTGTTTTTCTATAGTTTTATTTTTAATTTATGTATTTTGTGGTCTGTCATGCTACGATTGAAGCGATTTTGAAGAAAATTGAATAAAAAAAAAAAAAAAAAAAGGGATTGAGTTGTGGTGTGTGTTGGTGTGAATTGCAGAAATTGTGAATAAGAAGTATCATTTCAGTCTCACAATTGATATTGAGAATCATCACTATGATAAGTGAGGGAGCCATGATAAATCATTTCTTGCTGCTACTTCGTCCGACTAGAAACCTGTACTAAAAGGAGTCCGTATTTGATCCTACTATGCCCTAAGGTTCTTCTTTTTCTTGCTTTTAACTCATATTCAAAATCATTTCATGACTTTGAAAATAACCTTTTGATTAATCTTTCAGTATTTACCATTAACAATGATAAAATTGAAAATTGTTCTGACTGGACAACTTAATTTAGATGCGTAAAAAGGAGTGTACACTTATGCTCCGTTTATTTTGTTGATTTGAGTTTAGAATTCAAATTTTTCTACAGTAAAAAATTCTCAAAAATAATTACATCTAACTTTTTTGCTACAATAAAAAGTTTTCACATAAATTCACGTCTCAACTCAAATTAAAAATTTAAATTAGTGAACTAAAAGGGTTCTCAATTTTTTTTTCAATATTTTTAAGTGAGTCCTAAACGTACTTTTTGTCATATAAATGTGAAATAAGTATATAGTTTAATGCCAAACGAGTCAGAATCATTTCCGTAGCCTGAAGCTCGTTCAAAGGGTTGTGGCTTGTGGGGGTAGGAAAATACGAATTTTAAATTTCAATAAAGCAGCAAAGAAAATCGAGGCTAGTTTTCTGCTTTTCTTTATTGAGCTTGGGCTTTTACCCTTTTGCATTTGGACCGAATGAATGCTTTCATTAAAGAATCATTATGGAATATTGGCACTTTAATGAGGTTGGCGGCCTTTAGATTCAATTTTCATGAGGTCCCAAAGTTAAATTCAAAGGTGAGGAGTACCAAAATTGAAATAAAAATGAGGCATAAAAATTTGAATAGAAACAGAATTCTATCCCCCCCAACAGTTTACAAACGGACAATAGCCTCTTTTCATAATTAGAAAATCGTTACACAAACTAAAATAATAATAACATTATACTAATGTGTTGAGCTTAGTATTAATTGAGAGACTTACGCTTGTAAACTCTTGGTCAGTTCACTTCGCTCATTCGAATTTGTAATTTGAGTTTAGATGTGATTTTATGAGAGAACTTTTTATTGTAGTAAAAAAGTTAGATGTGACTGTTTCTGAGAACTTTTTACTGTAGCAAAACTTAAATTCTAAACTCGAATTGGTGAAGTGAACGGGGCCTATTTTTTTTCTCAAAAGAAAAAAAAATAAGGAGAATTTAGGCTAACAATTTTAAAAATTCAATATGACCCTTTTAAAAAATACATACAAATATTCCATGATTAGGCATGTCCTTTCTCTCTCTCTAATCCACCAAATGTGAAGCCACCACAACAGCAAAAGTTTGTTCGTAATTGAAATCCAATATAAAAAAGTTTTTTCGCGATTGAAAAACTAATATAAATTTATACAAAAATATGTAACCGCGTGATTTTAGGAAGAGACGACTTCCCTTTAAACCAAAGTTACAAACTTAATCTTCATATAAAATCACATCATTTCATATTCACTGTCCAAATTAAACACATTTCAAGCTATAGCCATGACTAAAACTGGTGCAAAAGGAACCGTGATTAAGATGAATATCAATACGGTATTTGTTGTAGAGTAAAAATTCTAAACCCTAATTTGAGCATTAGATGGGACTCAAGTGTTATAATAATGACATTTAATGATCAGAACAATTTTGCTCTAGCTGTCACATCAGACAAAGGTTGCCTAGCTGCAACATCGGATGAAGGTTATTTTAGGATCAGAATGCAAGTAGAGCATAAAATGTTTAAAGGCGGTCGATCGCTCCGAGTGGTCGAGGGAAATAAGAAGTCGACCACATTGGCAGTCGTAAGCGGAGATGGCTCAAAAAACGCTTAGGAAGCTGAGCTTACGTGGATCGAGAGAGATACATAGTCTGTTTTAGGCTATGTGATTTGTAATTAAAATAAGCAAAGTCAGTGGGGGCAGTAAGTGAGAAAATCCTGCTAATTAGCATAAATCCCAATCAACCGGGAATGTTATTCCAAAATGTGGAAAAATACCCCGGAACAAAATAAGGGGATTTACATAGATTTCGTGAGGTATATATATAGAAAAGACAAGTCCAGAAAGAAAATTTTTTTCTGTAATCACATTCTTGAGAACATAGTGAATTTATATTATCCTCACAATGGAAGTAGCTCTTAAACAAAAGGGTGAACCATTATAAATCTATGTTCTTTTTTTTTTTTATTGTTTTTTGATCTTTCTACAATGCTTCATGGATCATTCAAATCACGTTAATCATCTTTAAATTTAAACTAATTATGTACCGTCAATAGTATTCATATTACTACTTTTAATTACGGGACAAGTATTAGTTAATTCTGCTGATCCTTTTTCCTTAAATCTCTCCTCCATTTACTCCTACCACATTATTAGATAAATATGGAACAACTAACAATCGTCGTTTCATTGACAGAAAAAGGAGCAAAAGCTCGCGTAATCACAAAAATAAGTCCACCCGTTTTCCTCCTCCCCCAGGAAAAAGCAAGATTAATCCTCAATCTCATAATCCCGACAAAGTTGTTAGATTATTGAGCAGCAAATTAAGTAAATCCCAATTGAACATTAATCACAAAAGCACAAGCTTACTCGTTTTTTTAGGTGCGTACCTCTATCTGCAGTATTTAGGTTATGTTTAGAATTGATCTCATTTTTATTTTTCATATTTTTTGAGAAAAAAAAAATAAAAACATTTACAAAACGGAATTTGACGCAATAAAGATAAAAAACGAAAATAAAAATGATTTTTTGACTTAATGTAAAATAAGAGAGAAATGAAAAACGACTTTTAGTCATTTTTTATTTTTTATTTTCGGAAGAGAGAAAGAGAGACATTAATGAGTTTTTTATATTGATAAAACTACTAAACACATTTTTAAAAATGATTTCTGTCTAAGATTAAAAACGTTTTCATTTTTATTTTTATATAAAAAATAAAATTATTTTAAAACGAGTTCTAAATACACTTTTACATTCTCGCAAGCACATACATGTATGTGGACACGAATCTTTGTCATAACATTCATGCCAAGAGCGCACAAGATCTACAGACATCCACATATATAATTAATTAGTATATGCAAGAGAGAGTAGTATGGGAAAATTAAATTCACTTAAATTAAAGAAAGGAAAAATTATTTTATTTATATGTAATTGTTCACAATATTCGAATATTAAGGCCATCTTTCCATTTGCATTATTCTCATGATTAACGTTTCTATTTTGCCAAATCTGATAGAAAGGCTTAAGGCTTAAGGTAATTCTCCATAATAATCGTGAGAAAGATTGTTGCATAGTAGTCAATGACAATATTTTGATTTTGAAGCACGTACGACATCTCGTTTGTTCTTGTGAAAATTATCGGCTTCATCAAGATTTTTCTATCCAGCTAAACTGTAGAGAGAAGGATCTTTCTAATAAGTGTTAGTTTGTGTGTGTGTGTGTCTATATATATATATATATATAAGAATTTACTGTCTAATTTTGATGTATTAATTATTGTCTAACAAATCATATTATCATGTAAAAATTTTAAATTGTTTGTTAATTAACTCTTTTAATTTAATTAGTTAGACATCAATTAAGACACAAAAAAATCAGATAAAAAATCTAAATCCGTATACATGTGTTGTTTTAATCGTGGACTTTTCAAATTATAAGTAGTTATTTCTTTCCCTACCTTGCCCATTATATTTCGATCATAAATTTGCATATACCAGTTCCAAATTTGTTTAATACGTGTAGAAGTTAAAATTAAATTTTGAAAGGTATGTAATTCAACACAAAGTGATCGAAGAAACAGGTAACCCAATAGTTTATCTAAATGGAGAATCGGTGGAAATCAAAGGTTTTTAACAATTAAAATAAACTTTTTGTGCGATTAATATTATTGTGCGATAAATTGAGATGTGATTTTATATGAGAGCTTTTTACTGTAGTAAAAAGTTAAATGTGACTGTTTTTAAAAACTTTTTATTGTTGTAAAACTCAAATTCTAAACTCGAATCGGTGAAATGAACGGAGTGAACTGAATACCATCAATTAGGTGTCAATTTTGCATACAGGGAAAATGCAATTTTTCTAGAGTGTCGGGAGACTACAAAACACCTGATTAAGAAAATTCTGTAGCTAGCAAATGCACCATATAAACAAATGTAATTTAAGTTTTAATAAATCATTAATAATTTAATCAAACTCATAATTAAATTATTATATTTACGAATTTTGATTTTGCAATTATAAAATGAAAGTTAGCTTTCTCAAGTCATATACATATGTTACAATGAATCTTTTTTTTGACAATTTTAAAATTGTACATAGTTTTTGATGTGTGAGGGTTTGCTGATGTGGAGGGTGCGTTGTTCGTGTAGGGTTTGTTGATAATTTTAAATTTGTAAAATTATTATAACGTGCCTCATTTTATTAAATTAGTTCAATTTTTTTATTAGATTGAAGTGATTAAAAGTTAAGGAACTAAAAGATTTGTGTTACATATAAATTATATGTTAGAAGTTTTATTCAAACGTGTTTTTTTCATATTAATTTAATACAATCATTGTCATTATGAGACATATTGCAACAATTTTACAAGTTGAGAGGATAATTTGTCAAAATTAAAAGTTCACGGGTGAATTGTTAAAGCCATACAAGTTCATGGGCAAATGTGTGAAATATTTTTTGTTGGGATTTCAACACAAATGACCTTTTTTAAAGGATTTTTTCATAAATGACCGCGGTTTTATAAAAGTGCAAAAGTAACTGTTTTCATTAACTTCTGTCTCATTCAATTCTTCGATTTGAGTTTTCAATTTTAGTTTTGCTGCAGTTAAAAGTTCTCACAAAACGATAAATTTTAACTCGAATTAAAAACTCAAATTAAAGAACTAAACAAAACATTAATGATTAATTTAGTAGTCAACCACCAAACAAGCCTCCCCTTAACACCATGCGAGCAACCCCATGTCACTATGGTTGTTCCCAAGCGAGGAGCTCCACAGGGCAGGGTTGGTCGCATCAAATAATGACCTATTAATCTCGTCCGTCTTTGCTAACTAATAATCACCACTCAAGATGTATTCCCAGATTCCCAGCACACCAATAGTAAGCACCAACACAGCGATGGTGGTAAGATGCTCTCAAACACCCAATCACAACCCTAAAATTTTAGAGTGCGTTTAGTTAGTATATTCGTATCATGATTCGAATCTTAATTCGTGATTTGTTATAATATTTTCTCACATAACAAACACACATAAATTGAAAATAATTTTAAATCATAATTCTGAATCTATGAACCAAACGTCCATTTAAAGTATTAAGAGAATAATGAATAATGAATCCAAAAAAGGAGCACGACCATACATAATAGTTATCAAATAGGAGGAGGACATGATTGAGATATTCCAAACAATCTCTTAAAAAAATAATTAAATATAATTTTAAAAACATTCGTAACACCATTATCAAAAAATTATCACCTTTTTTCAAAAATAAAAACACCATATTTTAAAAAATGCTCTCAGGCAACCAGACGCAATATTTTTCATTCAAACTATGTAAGGAAAATAACAAGCAAATAATTTGGAAAAAATTACATAATTGGCCATTAAAATCCAATGGCTTTACGTTTATATCACATGATGGCAAATTTTACACAACAAATTATAGCACTACATTGGAAAATATTTTTTATGCTCAAATAATAAATTTACAATTAACACATTTATTAAAACATCTCTAATATAATGCTATAATTAATGTGTTAATAATATATTTAGCATATAAGTGTAAAAAATACTTTTTAATGTAACGTTATTTATTTTCTTAAATCCGTCATAGGCTAAACCTTGTGACAAATTTGCTGCCTTGAAGCAAGAATTCCCGAAGCAGAGAGCTTTCTTTTTTCTTACGCTAATTACCGCAATAGCAATCGATGAAATGATGATTACTTTCTCTCTCCACGTCCTAATCTTATAATATAGAGCCAATTTAGTAGTGCTATAAATTTTAGAAAAATTATTATTAATTGTGCTAAAAAAATAGTTATTACAAAAAAACAGTTGTGTTTTGTAAATTATAATTATATAAGTATTGATTTTAGGAGTATTATGGGTATTATGAAAGTTTTATTAATTTTATTTTAAGGTAATTGTCACACAATTTAAAAACTAAAGTTGTCTTTAAGTTGTTTCTGATTTTGACTATAAATTTTTTAAAAATTCTTTAAGAATCACTTTTTGTAGTTTTACTAAACACAAATTTTAACTGTTGATGGCTAAAAAATTAATTTTAGACTCTAAAAATTACTGCAAAAACATACCTAGAGTCCAACAAAGAAGAAAAAAATAATAAAAAATAAAAGTTAGAAAAAAAAGATTGTGGTTCTTATTAGTATTATTATTATTATTATTATTATTATTATTATTATTATTATTATTATTATATTCTATAAAATTTCATTTTGGTACTTTATGTTATATCAAAATATAAGTTTGATATCTTATGTTTTTAATAATTTATGCCGGTACTTTGACATTGTAAAAAACCTCCTTTTAATATATCATGACAATTTTTTGAGACATAAAAAGATAAAGTTATCCTTATTGTTAAATATATAAAAAAGCTTTTTAAAAAATCTTAAACATGAAACAAAGATTTTTGCTTTATGTTTGGGACAAAATGAATTTTAGGTGTTTGGTTGCAAGTCTAAGGATTTGTTATTTTGCATGACTTGAGTTATGATTTAAGTTGTGTATGTGAAAAAAAAATACTGTAACAAAAAAATTGAATTTAAATTTTTAAAAGAGAAAATACTGTAATAATATAACTTGAGTCATGACTTGAGTCTAAATAAATATACCATAAGATTTTTTAGAAAGCTTTCTTATAAATAATAATAAGAGTAATTTTATCATTTTGTATCTCAAAAAATGTCCTGAGATACTAAAATAAAATTTTTAAAAAATTAAGATATCAACACGAATTTATTAAAAACATAGAGTACTAAACTCATATTTTAATATACAATTCTGGTATGAAAGCTTCAGTTCTTTCCTTGCCGTTTCTATTTTCAACTTTTTTAATTAATTCTTACTTTCAGAAAGATCTTTCAATTTTGTGCAATATATTGGGAGGGAACAAATGAATTGATTATCGAGTTTTCTGGGTTGTCTTCTAAGAAAAAAAAACCAAAGATCTTCCCTTTAAATATTTGCCCGAGCATGTTACCCCAACTTTGTTTGGGTTATTTTTTCTGCTCTCATTCGGTCTAGAGTTGTTCATAAACCCGTAAAATCTGCATACCCAACTTACCTCATAACTCAATTTTTAGTATTAAATTTTTTTTCAGCCCATTCAATGTCTGATCTGAAGTTTTAGAGCGAGGTGTGAGTTAGACCTATAATGGCCTACACACCATAATTCAACCCGCGCTCTAACTTGTCTCCTCTAATATCTAACTCTAGATAGACAACTCATTTCTACTATCTAGTTTCGTCATTTTGAATTAAGTCTTTATGTTAAGACTAATTTATGAGTGTAGACTAATTTATGTTTACTTTATGTTTGATGTTGGATGGACTACTTTGCTTAATGTTTGATGTTGGATTAAATATTGAATTTCTAGGCCTCGTTCACTTCGCGGATTCGAGTTTTCGATTCGAGTTGAGATGTGACCTTTTCTGAGAGCTTTTTACTGTAGCAGAAAATTTTGATGTGACGTTTTCTGAGAGCTTTTTACTGTAGAAACCTAAAACTAAAAACTCGAATCGGTGAAGTGAACAAGGCCTATATGTTTAAATGTTAGAGTTATCATTTCTATTTGATGATGAACTTTAAATGTTGAATTGAACTTTGAGTATTTGGCACGCCCGCACTGTCCCAACCCAACCCAAACATCATTAGGTTGTGAAAATTTTTTAATATCATTAGGATTAAATATGTACAATACGCATCTTTTAAAACGGAGAAAAAAAAATCCTACCCTGCACCAACTGAATTGATGAACAATCCTAATTTGGTCACTAGTGACTGGTGAGCACAAGGCAGTCACGTGAGTGGGAATTCCGTCTTGAGTTTTAACGGACGTTACTGAGTAGAGTATATACCATTTATTTTACTTATATATATATATATATATATATTATTATTATTATTCGCTTAAAACCGAAACTTCCAGCAGAATCTGCTCAAACCTAAGAGGTAGTAGAACTTTGAAGAAGAAACTGAACCCTCTTTGTTGCCGCCAATAAAATAAAATACGCCAACCCCAAAATTTTGCTGCTTTTGTTCGATTCGATTTGTTCAGAAGAGAAGAAATGGACAATAATAATAATAATGATGAAGAGCAGATTGTGGACGTGAGGTCTGTGGTGGAAGCCGTCTCCGCCGCCGACTCCTCCGACGCCCCTCTTTACCAACTTGAGAGCCTCTGCATGCGCTGCGGTGAAAATGTAACCTCTCTCTCTCTCTCTCTATTGCTTTGGCAAATTTAATGTTAATGTTTATTTTTTGTTTGTTTGTCACTGTTTGAGTTTTGGGTTTTGTTGGGTAGGGCATAACCAGGTTTTTGTTGACTCTGATTCCTCACTTCAGGAAGGTATGTATGTTTCATGCTCGTTTCCTCGGGAGAGATACTAGCATCACTTCACGCTGTTTAATTCGTTAATTCGAATTTTTAATTTAAATTAATACGTGATTTATAAGAGAGTTTTTTATTCTAATAAAAATATTAAATGTGACTATTTTTAAAATTTTTTTATTGTAATAAAATTTAAATTTTAAATTCAAATTAGTAAAATAAACGATACTTTTTTCTGTCACCTCTTCGCTTCTCCGATCACTCTTGTCACTTTTTTGCTTTCACTATACTCCATTTTCTCATTTTTTATTTAAATACTAATATAAATAATATATCATCTTAATAGAGTTTAAAAACGAAAAAATGAAAAAATGACGCTAGTATTTCTCTTTGAATTAATCAATTATTCGGGAAATGTCATGATTGTACTAATGCAAACCAGTCCCCACAATGCTCACATAGTATTACTTTTAATTACATCCACTAACCACACAAGAAAATATTTGGATGTAAAAGTAGTGCATCATCATTCTAAACCGTTAGTTTCAATTAATGTGATGATTTTCAGCAGTTTTGCACATGAAAAAAATGATATTCAAATCTTCAAAGAAGTAATAAACATGTTATAATGAGGCTTATGAAATCTTATTGAAACTTTGGTACAAGCTTCAAACTCTTATTAAAAGAGCTTTTGAGAAGCCACATACTATGACTTTGACTGAAAAGTTTTTTTTTAAAAGTTATCCAAACATCCACAAAAGGAACTTAACTAATACCTCTTATATTCAATATGGCATCCTATAATACCTCAACTAAATACTAGGAAGGTGCCCTTATGGACAAAATCGTTGAAACTACTTGTTATGTTATTGAATGTGCTTTGGATGCGCTTGCAGATCCTGTTGTCGGCATTTGACTGTCCACATTGTGGGGAGAGGTAAATTGACAATTTGTTTTTTGTTTGGTTAAAGCAAAATGAGGTAACTTTAGAATTTCTTTACAAGGCCTCACTTGTGTGGCAGGAACAATGAAGTTCAGTTTGCTGGTGAGATCCAACCCAAGGGATGTTGCTACAGATTGGAGGTTCCATCAGGCGATCTGAAGGTTGCATCAGTTCAATAAAGCGCCTTATAAACTCATAATAGAACCGTTTTCTTAGCGAATCAATTTTGGTTGTGATATAAATTCATAAACTCATAAGATTCTGTCTCTTGTTTATTAAAGATTTAAGTTCTGGTGTTGGGATACTTTTAGTTGCTTCCCCTAAGTTCAATGGCTTACCATAGTGCTAACAAGTAACAATGTCGAGTTTTTTCCCAACAGATGCTTGACCGGCAAGTGGTGAAATCAGAATCTGCGACTATCAAGGTACAAACAAATAGCATGTTGTTCAAATGTGTAGCTTAATAAACAAATTTTAGTATGCACTTCTTTTTGCATGCAATTGCTAACTTCCTTTATTATTTTTGTATTTTTCGAACTTGTTAAGATGTTTATGTTATGTTGAGAACAATAGAACTTTCTTTTTACAATAGCTATTGGCCATGTATTAGAATGTAGGTATTGAGAACATGTGTTAAAAGAGATCCAGGTAGTTCTTAAAGAAGCCATGCGGGATTTTTTTTGTTCATTCCCCCATTATTGTATTTTTATTATCATTACTCTAACAGTGAGGAAGTATTCTGATAGACTCTGGCAATTCCGTGACAATTAGAACAAACAAAGTAAGAATTGTATTGACAGAATCCAAGAATCAACAATGGCAGAACTATTACAACAGAACGGTATGGGGATGTTCGAGAGATCCCGTGCTCTCCTAATCAACTCTCTAAGTATGAAAAACTGACTAACTACTTCTCCTTCCTCTGGTTTATTTATACAACTTCCTATTTCCCCTCTTTCTAACTACCGTAACTTCTAACCTCTCTAACTAACTATTCTAACACATGAGAATTTGCTGACTCAGCACTCTCCCCACCTCCCTGCGTGGAACTGTCTTTGCGCCTCCTTCGAGCGTAAGTGAAACGCACAGGTGGCTTATCATTACCCCCGCCCCAAAAACGCACCTTGTCCTCAAGGTGAAAATCAGGAAATTGGGTATTCACCATGTCATAGGATTCCCATGAGGCGTCATGTTCCGGCAAGTTGTGCCATCGAATCAACACCTCAACGTCCGTGCGCCCCCCATGGATCTGCTGACGTACCCCCAACAATGCAGCAGGTGCCACTTGAAGTTCCAAGTCTTCCGTCAGCTGAGGAGGCAACTGGGACTCCGCTTGGTTTTGTCCTACCGCTCGGCGTAGTTGAGACACATGGAACACCGGGTGGATGGCCGCTCCATCAGGTAAGGCCAGGCGATACGCCACCAAACCAACCCTGCCGATCACCTCATACGGACCATAAAAACGAGGCCTCAACTTCTCATTACGACGTCGTGCCAGAGACACTTGCCGATACGGACGAAGCTTAAGGTATACCAATTCGCCCACCTCAAACTGGACGTCACGGCGTTTCTTATCCGCAGTCGCCTTCATTTTCTGTTGGGCCCGCAACAGGTGGAACTTGAGAAGATCCAGCATCGCATCCCTATCCATCAATTGTCTCTCCACAGACTCCACAGCGGTCGCCCCAACCCCATAGCGCAACAATGGAGGCGGAGCTCGTCCATAGACTACTTGAAATGGGGTCATACGCGAGGAAGTGTGAAAGGAAGTATTGTACCAATCCTCCGCCCATGCCAACCATTTATGCCATTGACTCGGCTTGTCGGAAGTGAAACACCTCAAGTACGTTTCGACACATCTGTTGACCACCTCGGTTTGCCCGTCGGATTGCGGGTGATATGCCGTGCTGCGTGAAAGAGTGGTACCCATTTGCCGATGAAGCTCTGTCCAAAAATGGCTGAGGAAGATTCGATCCCGGTCGGATACAATTGTACGTGGCACACCATGAAGACGTACTACCTCTTGGATGAATCGTTGCGCCACTTTCTCCGCCGTAAAAGGGTGCTGTAAGCCAATCAAATGGCCATATTTGCTAAGTCGATCCACTACAACTAAAATAGTATCAAACCCTTCCGAACGTGGCAATCCCTCAATGAAATCCATAGACACATCTTCCCATACCAGGGCCGGAATTGGTAATGGCTGTAGGAGACCACTTGGCGCTAATGTCGACGCCTTGCAACGTTGGCAAACCTCACACGCTGCTACATAGGCGGTCACATTTTTCTTCATTCCAAGCCAATACCAGTCGGCCGCCAACCGTCGATACGTTTTCAATTCCCCAGAATGCCCTCCCAACACGCCACTGTGGTAGGAACGTAAAAGCTGTTGTACCACCGGAGCATTAGCGGCAACCACCATTCGACCTCGAAAGAACAGTCGACCTTGCCGAATAGAATACCCCGGGTGCGCCGTAGCATTCCGCTGTAACTCTGACCAAATTTTAGACAATCGGGGGTCTTGTAACACTTGCTGGTGGATGACCTCCGAACTAATCACCGAAGTCGCAGCCAAGACACATAAAGAGGAGTCCGGATTGCATCTAGATAAAGCATCGGCAGCCCGGTTTTCCACTCCCGGACGATAATGGATCTCAAAATCATATCCCAACAGCTTGAGTAACCACTTCTGATGCTCCACACTCACCATTCGCTGCTCCAACAAGTATTTTAGACTGCGCTGGTCGGTCCGAATGACGAAATGGCGCCCAAGTAGGTAAGGACGCCATTTCTGAACGGCTAATACTATGGCCATCAACTCACGCTCGTAGACCGATTTATTCCGGGCTTGAGCCGACAAAACTTGACTAAAGTATGCAATTGGCCTCTGATCTTGCATCAACACAGCCCCAACTCCAAACCCTGATGCATCCGACTCGAGTACAAACGGTTTGTTGAAGTCCGGTAGGGCTAACATCGGCACTTGTGTCATCGCCTGTTTCAATTGGTCGAAAGCTTGTGCTGTCTCGGAATCCCATCGAAACCCATCTTTCCGAAGCAGGGAAGTGAGAGGCCCCGCAATCTGGCTGTACCCCGCCACAAACTTCCTATAGTAACCGGTCAATCCCAAAAATCCCCGCAAGTCCCGTAGATTGGCCGGTGGCGGCCACTGTAGCATAGCGGAAATTTTGGACGGATCCGCCGACACTCCTTGGTCGGACACAATATGCCCTAGGTATTCTACGGAGCGTTGGCCAAAACTACATTTCTTGGCATTAGCGTAGAGTTGGTGTCGTTGTAACTCCTCCAATACTTGTGTAAGGTGGCACTCATGTTCCTCCTCCGATCGGCTGTAAATGAGTATATCGTCAAAAAACACTAGCACAAATTTGCGAAGGAAAGGCCGTAGAACATCATTCATAAGTGACTGAAAAGTCGCCGGGGCGTTAGTCAAACCAAAAGGCATTACGAGGAACTCGTAATGCCCCTCATGAGTGCGAAATGCCGTCTTCGGTACATCATCGGGCCGCACTCGTATTTGATGGTATCCGGATTTGAGGTCAATCTTTGAAAAAATTATGGCTCCGTGAAGCTCGTCCAAGAGTTCCTCTATTACCGGAATCGGAAAACGGTCGGGCACCGTTTCTCTATTTAATGCGCGGTAGTCCACACAAAAGCGCCAACTACCGTCCTTTTTCTTGACTAACAGTACCGGACTCGAATAAGGGCTTACACTAGCTTGTATAATGCCCGCAGCCAACATTTCTCCCACTAACTGCTCAATCTCCGTTTTCTGGATGTGTGGGTATCGGTATGGCCGTACATTGATCGGTGAAGTACCCTCCTTGAGTATAATGGCATGATCCTTTGCTCTCCTAGGAGGTAACCCCGTTGGCATTTCAAACACCGAAGCGTACCTCTTCAACACAGAACTCACCCCTGGCTGTAATTCGGACTTCTCTCCTTGATGTGATTCCGTCTCCAACTCATCCCCCTGTCCACTGGAATCCACCAACAAGTTGCCTAACTCCACCCAAATTCCTCGCCCTTCATGCCGAAGAGCCCTCATTAAGGCCTTGAGAGTAACCGGTGATTTATTCAACCCTGGGTCCCCCCGTAAGGTCACATGTCGATCACCCACATTGAACTTCATGAGTAATGTTTTCCAATTTACCGAAACTACTCCTAGAGTCTCTAACCATTGAATCCCCAATATTACATCCGAGCTACCCAAATCTAAGGGTAAGAAATCCTCCCTTATTTCTACATCTTGCAAGGAAACCATAACTCCCCTGCAAATGCCTTCCCCCTTCACAGACACTCCGGTTCCCATCACCACCCCGTAGCCACACGTTTTATCCACAATCAGCCCTAATTTCTTAATCAATTCACATGAAATGAAGTTGTGGGTAGCCCCACTATCAATAAGAACAATTACCTCACATCCCCGAATGAATCCCCTGAGTTTCATAGTCCTCGGGGCTGTGAGACCCACCACGGAGTTAAGTGATAACTCCACCGTCTCTTCTTCCTCCGAAATCCCTTGCTGCTCCTCGTCGATCTCTTCTGCTCTCAACCCCTGGCTGTCCTCCTCTTCTCGGACGATCAAGACTTGTAATTCCCGATTAGGGCAACGGTGCCCAAAGGTGTATTTCCCATCACACCTATAGCATAGCCCTTTGTCTCTTTTTACCTGCAACTCCGCATCCGTTAACCGGCGGAATCCGGCAGCTCCGCCTCCCGTAGCGGTCTTCTTCTCGACCGGCGTCGCCAAATTTCTTCCCCCAAAGTCTGTCGTATTTCCTGTTTTCACCATCGAACTGCTCCCCCTCTGTACAGCACCGCCCGAGTAGTTATTGCTCCCTCTGTTCCAATTAAAATTTTGTGGGCCTGATGGGCCTGAGACTCTTGGCCCACGAACCATCAGATTACGGTCCTCTACCCGCTGGGCTACCTCCATGATCCGGCCCAGTCCTTCTGGCTTCAGCAATCTCACCTCCGCCCGTATCTCTGATTTCAGCCCCTTGACGAACGTGCTCTCCAGAACCTCCTCCGACAATTCCGTCAACGGCGCCGCCATCTCCTCGAATTGACGTCGGAATTCCCTTACCGAAGTTTCCTGGCGGAGCGACAGAAACTTCTCGCACAGGCTTCCCTCCTGTGTCGGCCGAAATCTCTCCAAGATCATCAATTTGAGCACCATCCAATTCCGAATTAATCTGCGCCCGTCCTCCCATTGGAACCACGCTAGGGCTTCCCCTTCTAGGCTCACCACCGCCGCATCCAATTTCTCCGCCTCTGTCATTCGATTCATGGCAAAGAATCTCTCTACACGGAAAATCCACCCATCGGGATTTGATCCGTCAAAGACTGGCATTTCTAACCGCCGTGTTCGGAATTCCGCGCGACCAGCTCCTTCCCGGTATCTATCTCCCCTTGGCGCCGTCGGATCGGCCGCCGTGTCTTCGGTGGCCCAAGGCTGTTCCTGTCCGGCCGGTTCCCTGTGCCTCATCAATTCCTCCATCCTTTCGAGCATCAACTCCATTCCTTGCTCTAATCGAGGTATTTTCTTTAAATCTTCTCGAATTGCTTCCATTTCCTTCTGAATCTCATCTCGCGAACCCTCCGTCTTCTCCTTCTCTCGATCATCGGTTCGCCTCGTCATTCCCGATCGTCACTGCTCTGATACCAAATGATAGACTCTGGCAATTCCGTGACAATTAGAACAAACAAAGTAAGAATTGTATTGACAGAATCCAAGAATCAACAATGGCAGAACTATTACAACAGAACGGTATGGGGATGTTCGAGAGATCCCGTGCTCTCCTAATCAACTCTCTAAGTATGAAAAACTGACTAACTACTTCTCCTTCCTCTGGTTTATTTATACAACTTCCTATTTCCCCTCTTTCTAACTACCGTAACTTCTAACCTCTCTAACTAACTATTCTAACACATGAGAATTTGCTGACTCAGCACTCTCCCCACCTCCCTGCGTGGAACTGTCTTTGCGCCTCCTTCGAGCGTAAGTGAAACGCACAGGTGGCTTATCATATTCAAGTTATTTCATATGAACTACTGGAATTACATGTGCCAATTGACATAATAAATAGAAAATACTACAGCATGTTGCTTGCTATGTTTTGGATTTAGATTAGCAAGTGAAATGGTTGTACATAAGTCATAAGCTAGTCCAATGACAATTTTTACTTGTTCTTTGTTGTTTTTTTTTCTGCGATGGGGAGTTTAAGAGTTTGATAGGGTAATTTGTCTTCTTTATTACACCATATAGAAGTTAAGGCGTTTCTTTGGTGATTAGTAGTTTTTGCTTTATTGGACGCAGACATTGTGCTTTTTCTATACCTTGCTATTGTATGCATTTATGATGCTATTATTTTTATAATGATTGTTTATACCTTGCCTCAGGTAATTTTGATAGAATGGAAATATATTGCATTGATTTTTCAAATTTGAGCATTTGTTTTTATTCTTAGTTCCTATTTTCAGTTTCGGAAATATGTTGCATTGATTTTTCAAATTTGAACATTTGTTTTTATTCTTAGTTCTTGTTTTCAGTTTTTAACAAAATCCTTAATGCCCACGCCACAAGTATAATATCATGTATTATCCTTATCTTTATTTATTGAAATGAATGCAGATTCCTGAATTAGATTTTGAGATTCCTCCAGAGGCTCAAAGAGGAAGTTTGTCTACGGTATCTTATTTGAAACCACAATCTTTGTTTATTTACAGTCTTCTAATTGGTTATCCAAATAGCTACTTTTTCTTGATAAATCCTATTCTCTAATCTCTACTATTTTCTTTCCTTCTCTGTTCGGTTCTGTTATGTGGCCCCCCACTGCCCCCCCTCTCAGCTGTTTACTCTTTAACTATAGTCTTTTGTTATATTCTATTATTTTCAATATTAGAACATCTGTTGTGTGAAGTTATGAGAGGATTAGGGCCTGGATTATTACATCTATCGTGCAGTGACAAAATTACTTTTCATTATTGCAATCCTGTAGATACAAAATTTTTTATTTGATTTAAATATAAGAGACGGATATGTGGGAAGACATATCTTGATTGTTGAGGTTCTCCGTATCTGTAAAATTAATTATTTATTGAAAAATGTAGAATTTCTCCTATCCAAGTTCTGTTCTCTCTCTCTCTCTCCCCCTTTCTCCCTCTCTCTTTCCGTGTGTGTGTCTATGAACATGAAATCTCTTTGATGTAATTAAAAGTGTATGACAAAGTTGTTGTTTGGTTCTTGGCAAATGAGGTGATTGAACACTTTTCTTTTCTTTTCTTTTCAAATTTTTTTTTTTTTGGGCTAGAAAGGTGGCTGAACACTTGCTTTCCACTCTTTTTACTCTGTCATCTTTATTTAGTGTATCTCAGTCGGGTTTATTTAACAAATTGCATTTTTATATGTATATATGTTCCAGGTGGAAGGGATATTGGTACGAGCAGCAGATGAACTAGGGGCACTTCAAGAAGAACGCAAGGTTTTTTTTTTTTTTTTTGGGCCTATCTCAACCCCCCCCCCCCCCCCCCCCCCACAAAAACACACACACACACACTCTGACTGTTATGTGATCATATTTGTTCTTGTATGGGCTGTGCAGAAGGTGGATCCTCAAACTGCGGAAGCAATTGACCAGTTTTTGGTGAAATTAAGAGCCTGTGCAACGGGAGTTTTACCATTCACTTTCATTCTAGATGATCCTGCTGGCAACAGTTTCATTGAGAACCCGTGAGTATGTTAACAAAGCTTCGGATAGAACCTATTCATTTTGCTCTTGTATCGTTGAGAAAAAATTAAGCTAATAGGGAAAGAAGTTTTATCTTTCCGTAGGTCATACTGTGAGTTTAGTTGAACAGTTGACTCAATGTTCTTAGTCTTGTATAACTAAACCCTATTGGCGATACTAGTCTCCAAAACTCTTTTCTTTTCCATTTTCAATTTACTTTGCCCTGGTGTTGCTTGTTGACTTCTTATGATTTGTTCTGAACCTGGTGCGTCGACATTATAATATTACGAGAGCAGGCATGCTCCATCACATGACCCATCATTGAGTATCAAGTTTTATGAACGTACCCCAGAGCAGCAAGCATCATTGGGATATCTTGTTGACTCGTCACAAACAGCAGATCATCGTGATGGAACATCAGAACCAAATAGTTCTTCTAATCAAGTAAGAAGAGAACCGCATGGATCAGTTGGAGCAGCAGCTGGTCATCGAGCTATTGCTCAAAGTAACAGTGCAGAAATTGCTGAAGCTTTGTTTCGGTACACAGCACCAGAAGAGGTGGAATTGTTAAATATTTAAATAAATAACTAGCATATAAGCATTATTCCATAAAGTATTGCAAACTTATTACCTGCCTTTGATTTGACAGGTAATGACTTTCCCATCAACATGTGGAGCTTGTGCATCAAGGTGTGAGACTCGGATGTTTGTTACCATTATCCTTTTCATCTTTTATGGTTTTATTTTTCCTAGAGCTATGAACTTGCAAGCGTTGCCTTTGATAATTTATCATTTTGTCGAAGGTGCTTTCTCATATTACTAGCATATTTAATTGACGTCTCTAATAGACCATGATACTTAAAACGTCGTATTGGATGCTTTGAAAATAGTTTCACTCTCTTCTACTGGGTTGAAATTGTGGTTGAACCATTGTTTTAAGTTTTGTGCCGCACCTACTCTGTTTTTTTTATTTTTTTATTTTATTTTTGTTGAGTATGAGCTTAATTGTATATGTTTGACGTCTATGAGTTTAAAATGAAATGGCTATCCAATCACACAGTTACTCATGCAGGAAGCATATATTTTGTCCTTACTCTAAAAGTTTCTTCGAAGTATGGTCATGTTCACTATACATCTCTATCATTTGGTGGTGGATGTTTAATATTAGAAAGTTTGCCAGACGGCAAGACTTGTATCTGTGTTTTATTATTATTATTATGATTTTTTTCACCAAACCAACAGAGCTTCCTCTCTATTGCTTTCCTTTTTCGTTTTTTTTTGAAAATTTTTATTGCTTTCCAAGGAGAGAATTTCATCTCATTTGGGTAGTGGGACTGTGCTAAGATGTTTAGCTTAACAATATATAGATATTCCTTACTTTCAAGAAGTAATCGTCATGGCTTCCACCTGTGATGCGTGTGGTTACCGCAATTCTGAGGTTTGTAATTATATGATTCTGTTTTATTTTTGTTGCCATTTCCTATAGCAATCGTCTGATTTATTTCGGCTGATGATTCTAGATCTTAGTATACTTCATGTTTTCTTACTTTTTTTTCCGTTCTTTAGATTATTTTTTATTTTTATGTTTAATCTTGTCTTCTTTCTCGAGCAGCTCAAGCCAGGTGGAAGAATTCCTGAAAAGGGGAAAAGAATAACTCTTACAGTAAAGAAAACTGATGATCTAAGCCGTGATGTAATAAAGGTCTGTTGCCATGTTAGAAATGTAGTCTGGATATCACTACTTTGCATGTTTGTATACAACTATAACTCTCTTGGATTGGGAAGACAATTTTGGCAGTGTTTTCCGTCAGCTTGTTCCTTCAAATGGATTCAATTCGATCTTTATTCTCATTTACTTTTAGTTTGTATTAGTTAAACAATCTGATTAGAGTATTTCTTTGGACTCCAAATTTGGAGGTATTCTAGAATCTTGATTACCTCCAGGTTTTTCGTTGCAATATTCCTATCAGGTCTAGTTAGACTGGAATCTGGTCCCTCACCTGGTTGGTAGGGGCTGTTAGTAATAATTCAGTTACTCTTATCATTCTCCAATAGATTTTTCAATGCAAGGTGCACGAAAATATCTGGTATTTCTTGAATGCAGACGTGAAAAATTTTGATATTCAGAGCATAATGAATCATGTATTTTCATTTGATCTTTTGAAGTATTCACTTGAATTGAAAAAAGAAGGGAGAGAAAAGTAGTAATACCACATGATTGAGCCAGTAACTGGGATTTACCTTATTGCGCTTTCAACTCTCATGTCAGTGACGTCACTGTCACAATTGACGTATTATTGTTGATAGAGCAATAATGTAGGAATTCTATGCCATTTATTTATCATATAAAAGCTTGGAAAGCAAGTTGGCAGCTGTAGAACTACAATAGTTGTCTGCTTTCTATATAGAGCCGGTTAACATTCTCATTATGTCAAGCTACAAAATTCATTGTCTGACAGTCTTTGTGTGGCCTAATCAGTCAGATACTGCTGGTGTGAAAATTCCAGAGCTGGACTTGGAGCTTGCTAGTGGCACTTTGGGCGGCATTGTTACCACTGTTGAAGGCTTGATAACTAAAATCAGTGAAAGTAAGTGCAACTTCTGAACTTTGTATCAGTGCTTGTGCTTATGTGATCATTAAATTAGTCTAACTGCAAAAAATGTTACAGATAGTCGTGCCAGCTCCCTAGGAGTTGATTAAGACCTGATTACTGATTATTTATTTATTTGTGTTACAAAGTAACCTCTAGTTTGCTTCCGAAAAGCAACATAGGATTTCTAGAGAAACAAGTGGATAAGTCGCCAGTTCACCTTTCAAATAATGAGAAACGCTTGCTGATGTTTTCTTTTCAGAATGTACCAGTCTATATTTTTGGGCATAGTTCTGATATATCTTTCCAATTTACTAGCGATTATGACAGTGATCGGTCTCTATGTTAAGGTTTTGAGATAGTACTTAGCTGCTTGTACAAGTCTTTTGCCATTTGATCTTTTTTATTTTTCTCTTTCTGAACTCGTATGCATTGCTGCTCCTAGTCTGCGTCGTCTGATCTATTATATGGTTTGGTATGTCTAGTTGACTTCATGTATATCTATTTTTTAACATCTATGAAATCATTTGCAGGCCTTGAGAGAGTGCACGGGTTTACCTTTGGAGATAGTCTTGATGAAAATAAAAGAATCAAGTGGATAGACTTCAAAACAAGGTTAAGCAAGGTAAAGCACAGCCCATTCTTCTATAATTTACAACTTTGGGCAATCATTTGAAGTCAGACATGAAATTTACTAAACTTGGTACAATTGTATGGCAATGAAATGGTCAGACGACTTCTTGTCCTCTTTATTTTTTTGATACCAATGGTGATATACTTGGTCTTTAGGCAAGACTTATGCTTCAAGGAAGGATTCATGAAAACCGTTGAAGTTGTTTTTAAGTCTATGCAAGGCTAATATTTTCCAGCAGGAGACATGAATATCGTTTTCTAACGTTTTGATCATCAAGTGTAAAATATATTTGCAAGATAAAAAAGATTGATAAAAACTTACGTTGTAACTGACTGCTGGAGGGTCATATATAACTTTGACTGTTGGTCTCTCCTTTGATGTATATGATTTTCCATAATTTATTGCGTTGTTAAAGAAGACATTTACTCTGCTGTTTGCAAGTTACTTCCTTTGAAAAAGTATTGTCCAAATTCAGTACAATTATGTATTTGTGATTGTTCTATGTAATTTTTAATGGGTTTTAACATTGCGCTGAGACACGCTTTGTCTCTGCAAATCTAGGTACCTGTTTTCTCTCTCATCTTCTCTTTTTCCCCTTCTTTGGAGATTCCACTTCATTGTGAATTAGATATTTGTATAGACAAATGGTGGCATCCTTTTCCTTGGTTGTTCTTTCCTAATGATGTCTCCCTCCAACATTTGCAGCTTCTAAGTTTGGAAGAGCCTTGGACTCTAATTCTTGACGATGCTTTAGCTAATTCTTTTGTTGCACCTGTGACCGATGATATCAAAGATGACCATCAGTTAATGTGTACGTTTTCTCTTCCCAACATTGTGGCTCTTTTTCTAATAAAAGTATGATGTATTTGGTGATCCTTTTTTTTTTTTTAATAAAGAAAACCTCGGCTTGTGGGATTTGTTTGCTCTGGCCAGTTTATGTCGATATTATTTATTATTACTTTTTTGAACTTGGGGGTGGGGAGGATTTGAAATCTACACTCAAGGGGGAGTCGGATGTGAATTTACCATTAGATTATGTTTGCAACCTTGTTTATGGCGATTTTGATACTGCTGGAACTAAGCTGTCATAAGGATAGAATGATATGATGGTTATTTCATGTTTTGTACCAAGCGAGTTTGGTTCTTTCGTCTTTGTGCTCGACTCAAGCAGTTTCTCCAGTAAAAATGAAGAAAAACTTCGTTGTTTTCCAACACAAAAAGAATCTTTATTTGAAGAAAATTCCATCTTACTACACGTTATCTTAACAAGTAAAGGAACATGTTACAGTAAAGTTTGTTCCCATTATTAGGAAGCAAACAGAAAGCTTGTTTCCTTGCACTTTTTATTTACTGCTTTGGGTTTTAATAATTTTTTTTTCTGCTAATTTATAAGTAACATTATTTCCCTTTTTGTTCATCTCGTTTTCTGGTACTTTCTTTGTCTAGTTGAGGAGTATGAGAGATCGTGGGAGCAAAACGAAGAACTGGGTTTGAATGACATAGACACCTCCTCGGCTGATGCTGCATATGGCTCCACAGATACAACAGCACAGGACAAGTTAGAAGCATAGATTTTCTTTCTTTTTATTTATTTATTTTTTATTACCGCTTTTTGGGAAAGGACTAATCAAAATTGTTGTTTGATTATAATTATGAGTTCACAACGCCTCTAGTAAGTTATTTCCTGCAATTTGTGACATATTTATATTTGTCATCTCAAGTTGAAATCGGATTGCAATTCTACAAGAAAGTAGATGCTTTCAGGATGCTCCAATATGTATGTGGGGATGTTTGCATAGATTGGAAAAATTTTGAATCTATCTTCGATAAATTATATTTTTTAATTAAATTATTATTTATTGAGGTAAAGCATTGATTTACTTGATCCTCTACAAAAAAATAAAAAATAAAAAATAAAAAAATAAAAAATAAAAAAAGATATAGTTTATTATTAATATATTTTTTAAAATTTTGCTATGTGTTTTTGAAGCCAACCATTGATTGAAGAAGATTAATGATTTTGCTCGTTGTAGGATTCTTACAGCATAAATTTGAGGATTAGAGAAATATCATGATCAATGTAAAAAAACAATTCATTACAATAAACAAAATAAGCAAACATTGATTTGAAAGAAAAACAAAGCTATGGAAGGTTATTCATTTCAATGTGCACTCATTTTAATTTATGTTGCACGACTCCACAAACGAGAAAAACTCCAGCGCTATAAGATAATTCTCGGCTTTACAGAATGCTCTTTGTCTTCTGATTGATATGGTGATGAATTTATTGTGAATGTCGTTCTTCACTCAGTTAAAATCTGACAATTATAAGCTACATGTCTGACAAGAAAATCTACAAATTCCAACAAAAAAAATAAATTATCATGTTAACAAATTTCACGTGACAAATGGTACAGAAAAAAATGACGTTAGTATTTTTTTTTTTTTTTTTTTAAATAAGTGTTGCTAAAAAATTTTCGATTTGAAATGATATAAATACCACAAAAATGTGAGAGTGGTGCAAAAACGTTTTTTTTTTTTTTTTTTTTTTTGTGAAAAGAAAAGAAAGAAGGATTTATTTTTAATTTTAATTTTAAGGTCCGTTTAGTTTAAGTTTTTAATTGAGTTGAGATGTAATCTTATTTGATAGGTTTTTTCTATAATAAAAAAATAAATGTAACTGTTTCTGATAATTTTTCTATAGAAAATTTAAATTCTAAACTTAAATCGATAAAATAAATAAAATCTTAAAATTTAATTAAAAGTGAAAGCCAAAATGAGAAAAATTCATAGAAAATAAGCTTCATTTACTTTATAAATTTAAGTTTTTAATTTAATTTTGACGTGATATATGCAAAAAAAAATCTCGTTGCTTGTCACCGACTCACCGCACCCAAACCTAATGCGTCATAGACTCCAGTTCACTTCACTCTCGAGTCTCGTCTCAAGTTCAACAACTCACGAAACCAACTTCCAAAATGCAAAAGGGTATTTGTCCTTTTGCTGTTTCTATCTCATTTTATTATTAATTATTATATTCATGATATATATATATATATATATATTTTTTTTTTTTTTCTTTTTATGTTTTAGTGTCTGAATCTTGAAGAAAGCGAAGGCGAAACAGAGAGAGGAAAGAAGTCGAAAATGGAGAGCTCTGAAGAAGAGGATGACTTTCCCTCCATTGAGAGCATCATTCCACAGTCCAAGGTCGACTCTCTCTACCAATCGCACACTGAAAAGGTAGAACTTTCTTCTTCTTCTTCTTTCATTTCAACTTTCTTTTTACCCTTGAAAGAATCGCTCAATTCAACTGTTGTTTCTTCCATTTGGGATTTTGTCTAAATTGATATTCGACTAGTTGTTAGATGGATTAAATTCAATCTGTAATTGTTAAGTTCGGGTTTAGAGTTTTAGTGGATTCTGTATATACGTCTAATTGCTGGAATAGTGTATTTGGATCTTGTATATCCATGAAAATGTTGATGCGTATATCTGAGTTCGCTTTGGTTCTCCTCATAAGTATTTTAAACTTTAAAGAGCACTCACTGATCATTTTGTTTTATTTATCCAAAGATGATAGATGTATAATACTTCCAGTTATTTGAGAGCCTGATTATATTAGTCATATTTGGATTCATGCCCGTATTCCTTTCATTGTATGGAAAAATTGCTTTGTGAGACTGCAATTAATCAGCATTAAGATCTTGTTGTCATTGTGTGTGTATTTTTTTTTTACAAACCCACTTTCACTATTCGCCCCATACTTATGCTGAGAAGAGCTATAATTTATGGCCTTTTTTTTTTCCTGACACATTAAATATTGTGCAGGGAATTAGAAAGCTTTGCTGTGAACTTCTGGATTTAAAGGATGCAGTGGAAAACTTACGTGGGAATATGCAAACAAAGTACTTGGCTTTCTTGAGGTATATATATGTAAATCATTAAGGAAATATACTTCTCTTCTCTCTCATCCGTGATGTGCATATTTATTACCTTTATACGCGAATAGAACAGTACTTTGGATGTTTTGAAAAAACACCAAAAAAGAAAGAGAAAATGGAAAGAACATAGTACTTAGTAGTCTTACGTGCGCAGAAGGTTTCTTGCATATTAAGCTAATATTATCCAACTTAAAAACGTGGTGTTTTCGAACTCTTCTTTGTGACCCCATTGGCCATTCTGAAAAAAGTAAAAACAAAGAAAAAATTATAACACTATTTTAATTGTGGCTCTTTTCTTCTTCTTCAGCAATGGCTGAAATGCATATTGGTTTGATTTTACTGATAATTGCAGGATATCTGAGGAGGCTAAAGAAATGCAATATGAGTTGATTGAGCTGCGGAAACATATTTCAGCCCAAGGGATTCTTGTCCAAGATTTGATGACTGGAGTCTCCCGTGAATTAGAAGAGTGGAGCCAAAGTGGTGGTAACTTAGACACCCAAGAACCTACGCAAGACCCTGAGAGTGTTGAGCTTGAAGATCCCACACCTATTGAAGTAGATGATCACAAGATATTTTTGGAAAATATTGATGTTCTCTTGGCTGAACATAAAGTAGAAGAAGCATTGGAGGCTTTAGATGCTGAAGAGAAAAACTCTGCTGAGCTGAAAACCTCAGGAGATGCTTTCCCAACTGAAGGATCCACATACAAATCTGAGTTCTTGAGAAGAAAGGTAATGCTTGAGGATCAGCTAGTTGAGATTGCTGAACAACCTTCTATTAGTGTCCTTGAGCTGAAGGAGGCTTTATCTGGTTTAATTAAACTTGGGAAAGGTCCTTTAGCTCATCAGTTACTGCTGAAGTTTTATGGTTCCCGCATTCGGAAGAGCATCGAGGTTTTTCTTCCTTCTTGTTCTGTCTGCCCAAGGACATATCCAGCAACATTATCTAAGCTTGTATTCTCTATAATCTCACTGACAATAAAGGAATCGGGTTTGATGTTTGGTGACGATCCTGTTTATAGAAATAGGATTGTTCAGTGGGCAGAATGGGAAATTGAGTTCTTTGCTCGGCTGATCAAAGAGAATGCACCCTCTTCTGAGACAGCTTCTGCTTTACGAGCTGCCAGCGTATGTGTTCAGGCTAGTCTCAACTACTGTTTGGCACTGGAATCACAAGGCCTGAAACTGTGCAAATTAATTCTGGTCCTTTTGCGCCCCTTCATTGAAGAAGTTTTAGAATTGAACTTTAGACGGGCTAGGAAATTTGTGCTTGGCTTGATGGAACCTGATGAAAGCACACCTTTTTCACCTCGCTTTGCATCTCCATTGTCCACGTTTGCACCATCATCGGATAGTGTGCTTGTTGATAGTGGAATAAGATTTATGTTTGTTGTTGAAGTAAGTTGATATTCACCTTTTTTTTATATAATTATTTTCATAGATGGATTTAGCTACATTATTGCTAGGACCATTCGATCTTATATACACTTGATCTTATAGCACTACGAGCATTATGTTCATGCACTTTTGAATTAGTATGTTAATTCTTTGGAGTCAATATTTTTTATTTTATTTTTATCATCATTATTATCAAATTTTTTTTTTTTCTTTTGGTATTTAAAAATGATGACAAAATGGTTTTGATAGTTGAGAAAAAATGTTATCGTCAGAATCATTTTGGTTTGGTGTTGTCTATTGCTAGGTGGCTTCTTGTGGATTTCAAGTTATGATGAAGTGTATGCATTTCTCGTCTATGCTTTAACTTGTGTGAATGCAGGCATGTTCTTTTTGCTGTTTGAGTTACGAGATATGTCGCTTGTCAGCACTTATCAATTTGACTAGAACGTAGTCATGTTGCGGTCTCAAATAAAATTACCTCAAACGTCTTGGTCAGCTGCTTTTTGCTTCCCTCATCTTGTTTGTTAATGTTGGCTATTTGAGAATGCGTTGCATGCATACACTGCTGAAGCTTACGTTTGCAAGAGCTCTTTTTTTGGCTCAGCATCAACTTTAATTTAACTGATGAACTATACATGGTCTGTAATGATGTGTTAACCTGTCTATCTTCAATTTTAACTTTTGAACTCAAAATCCTTATGCAGGATTTATTGGAACAGCTCACCCCATTGACCGTTTTGCATTTTGGAGGCAACATTTTGAGTAGAATTGGACAACTATTTGACAAGTACATGGATTCGCTAATCAAAGCCCTACCCAGCCCCTCAGATGATGACAATATTACTGAGCTGAAAGAGGTCGTGCCCTTCAGAGTCGATACAGATTCAGAACAGCTTTCAATTTTAGGAATAGCGTTTACCATTATGGATGAACTACTTCCAAATGCCGTGATAACTCTTTGGGCACAGCAGAATGTTATTCAGGAATTAAAAGATGGATCTGCTGAAAATGCTAAGTCTAATCTGAACACGGCAGCAGAACTAAAAGAGTGGAAGCGCCATCTTCAACATTCATTTGACAAGCTTAGAGATCATTTTTGCCGGCAATACGTTTTGAGTTTCATTTATTCACGAGAAGGCAAAACACGATTAAATGCACAAATATATTTGGATGGAAATGGGGAGGATTTACATTGGGACTCTGATCCCCTACCTTCGCTTCCATTCCAGGTCTCACTTCTTGCTTTACTGCTTCAGTATTCTTTGATGGTACTGCATTGTACCTAATGTGGAGTATGTTAGACTTCTCCACTATTTTGTTTGACGAATTGGTTCTGCATTTGGACATTTTAGAATGTTTTTCAACATGTTTTTTGTCGTATTGTAATGTAAACCATACTGACTTCTACTTATATCATGATAAGTCTTTTCAGCACATTTGGCCATGTCAAAATATCCTTTTAGTGTATTCTCTGGATTTGAGTACAAGATCAACTCTTGCAAATTCTTAAATCTTTCTTCCTCTTCTTCTCCTTTTATATTTATTTTATGATGAAATATATCTTCTCGGGTAATAGTTTTGAGAAATCTCTTAATATCTTATTGTGATGCATGTTTCCTTTGTCCATGGCAATATTCAGTGGCGGTTTCTCCGTTTTCATAAAGCTTCGAACACTCTTAGCTGACCATTATTTTGCGTTTATCCATATAACTTGCTTAAGTTATGCTCATTTATTACTGTCTTCTGTATTAGTTTTTACCAGTAATCTGATCGAGTGCTTTTTTTTGCAGGCATTATTTGCAAAGTTGCAGCAGTTGGCAACTGTGGCTGGAGATGTATTACTTGGAAAAGAAAAGATACAGAAAATCTTGCTTGCTAGACTAACTGAGACAGTTGTAATGTGGTTATCTGATGAGCAAGAGTTTTGGGTCGTCTTTGAGGATGATTCAGGTTCTCTTCAGCCACTTGGGTTGCAACAGGTATATTTTTTCAACTGTACCTTTATTTTCTTAATAGCTAGAACTATAAAAGTGTCTTTTCTAGAAGGCTTCAATTTTATAGTCGTTTCAGGGTTAAAAAAAAAAAGGGGGGGGATGGAACAAGGGTCTTGTTTTTGGAGAAGCCTAACAATGAGCTTAAGCGGTATAGGCCTGCATGACGCAAACATTGATATTGACTTATTTAACAAATTGGATCACTGGTTTTGGTTTTCTGCTTGACGATTTTCTCTTCCGTAAGAAAAAAACTTTTATATAAAGTAAAAGAAAATGTAACAGTGAAAGAGGATGAAGAATCCTCCAAAGAAACAACAAATGGCTTATTTTCTTTTTATAACCCATTATTTTTTACGTAACTTTTCATGGAACGGAATTTCTAAAATCTGTCATTTGGATTTGTCAAGTAAGCTTTAGATGTGCTTGTGCAATTGGGTATGCGTCGGTACAATGAAAGAGTGTTGATATATTTTGATCCATGTATTCCTGGAATTGTCAATTCCATTAGATAATGAGAATAAGACACTGGTGGAAATTTTTATTTTCACAAAACCATGATTCTTGTGTGATTCTGTTCATAAATTCTAAGCTTAGGGTTCTCTGAAAATTGAGAATTCTTCTATGTGCTTTCACAAAAAGCCTCTCAGATGTTTCCTGCCTTGCATTGGAAAAAGCCTTAAGCTCCTATTAAATCAGGCCATGGTTGAATTAAGCTCCTGTAACACAAGTGCTTCTGAGAACTTAATGATTTGTGATTGTAACCCTAAAAGATTGAGAAGGAGCGTATCTCGTGACTTATGAGTTTGGTTACTAATATATGTATTTTTTTTTTTAATTTAATAAAATTTATACCCATTTACTTACATTTTCGTATATTTTTTCTAGAACGTCAAAGTAACTTGATGTCTTGTCACCTGGGACCTGGGGTTACTCAAATTCTCATCTTAGAACTGTGCTTTGTAATAGTCTGGTAGGTCACTCTTATACTCCATCTGATCAAGCTCATTATTGATCTTATTCTGTTGCAGTTAATTCTTGATATGCACTTCACTGTGGAAATTGCACGTTTTGCGGGTTACCCATCAAGACATGTGCACCAGATTGCATCGGCCATAACTGCTCGTGCCATCAGGGCCTTCTCGTCTAAAGGCATAGATCCAAATAGGTAGGTATTTTATGGCCTTGTTCACTTTACCGATTTGAGTTTTTAGTTTTAGGTTTCTACAGTAAAAAGCTCTCAGAAAATTTCACATCAAAATTTTCCGCTACAGTAAAAAGCTCTCAGAAAATGTCACATCTCAGCTCGAATCGAAAACTCGAATCCGCGAAGTGAACGAGGCCATGTGCCAGGGAGCTAGTTTACGGAGTTACTGTTTTTGTTTATTTTTCTTGCTGATCTCTGTTTCTCATCCTAAAACTGAATTTCCTTTATGCCATATCAGTGCGCTTCCTGAGGATGAATGGTTTGTGGAAACTGCAAAATCAGCAATCAACAAGCTACTTTCAGGAGCAGAAGGGTCAGAGATGTCTGAAATTGATGAAGATGACATGATTCTGCATGATGAAATTGTTTCCGAGTCGGATGAGACCGTTTCATCCCTCTCAACAGAAGAGTCCTTCCAGTCCTTTGTTTCTGCAAGTATGGGTGAACTTGATAGTCCCGCGGACTTGACGGATCCTGAAAGTTAATAGGCATTGCAGGCCACAAAAGGAAGAAAATAGAGTACTCACATTCATTCATGTTAAGAGGGAGTGAAATCACATTGGATTCGTAAGGGATCTGCCAAATGCTCTGTTACTGAAGTGGTCCTAGTAGGAAAAAAAATCCATGGTGTATTTATTATGATTATTATTTTTTATAATTATTAAAAGTAGACCAGAATTTTCAGTTCAATTAAACTCTTTCACGCTTAATGAGAATTTTGGCAAAATAGGTAGCTCTCTTAAATGCATCTTAGGTTCGGTTTGAGACGTTCTCTTATGCAGCAGTGTAAGTAAAAAGAATCAAGAGCGAGCTGGCCCTAGGAAAGAAACGAGAAAGAGCAAAAAGGGGAGAGTAAGTCGGCTGGAGTTCCGGGACTGCCCCTGGGCATGTTGTTGGATTTCCGGTCTTAAAAATTGGTTCTGAGGCTCGTATCATTATGGACTTTTTGATGGTGGTGGTTGTGTTTGGCGGCGTAGCATTGATGGGGCAGATATGTTTTTGTTTAAAGGATGGAATCTAGACGGTCTAGAGGCGTTTTTTGGCCATTCCTCGTCTGGTGGTTGTACTCTTTTTTAGTTTTGGTCCAAACGATGGTGGGCTTCTTTTGGAGGTGGTGGTGTCGGCTCTGGACGTTGCCGGAGGTGGTGCATGTTTCACATTCTGCTGTTTGAAGGCATCTCGTTGACTTTGCCATTTGTCACTCAAAACATTCTTCCTACCCTAATGGTCTTCTAGTCGGCTGTACTTTCATTGAAGGCTTGTGGCATTCATGTTTTAGGTTTTAGTTGTTTATGTTTTAGTTTAATAAAAGCATCATATATTTTCTTGATGTAGTTTTAGTATTTTCTTTATAATAATAGACATTTCTCCCATCGTTTGAGTTTGTTCTTGGTCCACCAGATTTGATCTTGGCGAGTTTTGAATGAAATTTACTTCAAAAAGAAAAAAAGTAAAAAGAATCCACATTAATGAATCTATAACAATAAAAGACAACTTTCAATGATATGCGTAAATAACTATGAGAAATTTGTTCAATTACCTATTTTGAAACATCACTTTTAGAGCATATTTTGGTATGTTGAAACAACTATTCCTAAATATCAGTCGTAAGAGAAAAGAATTAGGTAAAATTTCATTCCAAATATGATATCAACTAAAACTCTTAATTTGCCTATAATTATTCCTCTTAGTAGTATAAATTTATCTTAAATTACCTCTTTCACTATCCAAATATAAAAAATAACAACAACATAGATATTAAGGATGCGTACAAAAATATACCTTCCAATTTTATGTTCTTAAGAAATCCTCCAAATTAAGAAACTACAACCTCATCTTTTATATTTCATGTTTTATTTCAATATTGCCCACCTATAGCATGTTGGGCCAAAAAATAAAAAATAAAAAAAACCATTATATACCTTAAATTGCATAAAAATAAACACTCATTTTCTTCTTATAAAAATTGTATAAGAAGGAACAAAAAATAGTCTCATGCAAACAATCGTTCTTTTCTTTTATATATATATATATATATATTGGTGATAAATCATTCAAACAATCTTTATACATTGAGAAGCAACCTAATCAACGGGTTAGAAGGGAAAGCCCAAAAAAAAAAAAAAAGGTCGAGGGTGGAAAAAAAATTTAAATGAAATTATAATAAAATAAAGAATAAAATTTCATATTCAATACGTCTAAGTATTATTGGAATTATAGGAAAAGGAAGAGTCGGTAACCTATTTTATAAAGCAAAATAAAAAAAAAGAAAAAAAAAAGAGGGATACGTTTGATAAACACAAAGGGTGTGAGTGGAACTTGAATAGATTGTAATTTAGTGATAACAACTTTTAATCATAGAGAAATAAATCTAATTTTCTAGTACAAAAACATAACGGGGTCTGTATATTGCAACTCAACATTAGGCTCAAGAAAAAAAAAAAAGGAAGAGAAGATCGAGTAGGAAATCTTGAATTAAAATGTGGTAGGAGACTTGTTCGGTGAAATGAAATTTGGAGAGAGAAAGAGAGAAATAAGCCAAGACTTGAGATGAATTAAAATTAATAGGCTAATAATTTACATAAGTTAATAAAAAGACCAAATTACTATTTTTGTCCATAACTTGTCTGGTTATAATCCATAACTTGACAAGTTATTGTTCATAATTTACGGTTTTTATCTATAATTTATCTGGTTATAAACCATAACTTGACAAATTTATTCATAACTTATTTAGTTATGAATCATAACTTAACAAATTATGACCTATTAATTTCTATAATTAAAAATTGACTAATATATTTTCTTAAGCTTTTCATAATTTTATCACATGCCACAAAATCTACTACCAAGGCCTCTCTCGCGCCAATATTTACATTTGACTCAAGTGTCGTCTCTACCTCTCCACCTAATAACGGGGGTTTGCCTCTTTATCCACATGAAGATCACAGATTGGAATGCTGCGCTAAAAGATGTCGTTTGAAATGCAAAAAATTTGGATTTGAACTACAAAAACCACAAAGCAAGTGCTATTTTGATTGTTTGTATGATTGCTTAGACCCGAGGTTTAAACCTCATTGACATTGGTCATGTTTGATTGCATTTATACATATGTACGCTTTTTTTCTTTTTAATTAACTCAAGATGAGACGATACAAACTCTATACTTATAGTGGAGTCAGGCTGGTCCGTTTATTTTAACGATTCGCATTTAAAATTTAAGTTTTATTATAGTAAAAAAATTTTAAAAACAGTTATATCTAACTTTTTTACTACAGTAAAAAATTCACATAAAATTACATCTCAATTCGAATTAAAAACTCAAATCAACGAACTAAACAGACTCATATTATTATAAGACTATACTTGCAACCACTATAATTCTTAAGAATCATTAATATTTACTGTTAAAGTATAAAATTATTATTAACCTACCTCTTAATAATTTAAAATTTTAAAATAAATTAATAAATTAATATAATATTAAAATAAAAATTTTTCTATTCAAATCCTCGTAATTCTACTATTTATTGAGAAAGTACACCGGAGAAAATTCCTATTTTCTATCGGTCAAAATTCCAAAAATATTTAAAACGTGCCCCACCACATTGAATATGTAGCATTCTAGCTTTATTTGTCTGACGTCCTTTTGTTTTCATCGATCTAATTATTCGTAATCGGAGTGGACATCAATCGGAGTGGACAAGATTCGGAGTGGGCAGGAATCGGAGTCAGAAATCGGAGTAAAAATAAACTGTTTACTTAGGTTTCAGGAATTGAAATCGGAATCAATCCCAATCCTATTCATGCGTTTACTTACACTCAAAATCGGAATAAATTGTTATAAATTTACTTACCTATCCTTTTAGTAGATTTTTGTGTGTTCAACTTAAAAAAAAAAAATTGTATATTATGCTAACTATATATTAAAATAACTAACTAGTAATTAGATTTTTTTAATCACACCTAATTATTCATCTAAGTTATTTTTCTCAATAAATTTTAATTTAATTTTAAGAAAATAATATGATGATGAAATAAAATAAAAACAAAATAGCTAAGTTTTAAGTCATAAACTTTCAAACATAAATTCCAAGTCATAAATTGAAAAATATATCCGGAATAATTCTACCTGCAAATTGAAGAACCGGCAGAAGAGGAGAAGAGGAGATCGTAAATGGTTGAGAGAGAAAGAGAGAAATAAACCCTAGAGAGTTAAATAAAAGAGAAAAATTAAGGATAAAATCGTAACTTTGTATTTAATATCAGGAATGAGAGTGGCAATCCGGTGGGGGGTGGGGGGAGTGCCAATCCCATTCTTCAACCCCAAATTGGTGTGGGACCCACACATTTTCACTCTCATTCCAAGATATAAATGGGTAAGTAAACATAGAGTTGATTCTGAATCCCAATTTTCATTCCCTACTCCTGATAAGTAAACATGCCATAAAAGTGGGCCCGTTCACTTCGCTGATTTGAGTTTTTAATTCGAGTTGAGATTTGATTTTATGTGAGAGCTTTTTACTGTAGCAAAAAAGTTAGATGTGATTGTTTGTGAGAGCTTTTTACTGTAGCAAAACTCGAATTCTAAACTCGAATAAGCGAAATGAACGAGGCCGTATGAAGGAAACCCAACAAAAAATCGATCTCTCTCCTCAGTGAAGTCTTCACTGCGCCACATTGCCGTCGCCATCGCCGTCGCTGCCACTTCGCCGTGGCTGTGGCCGTCGCTTCCACCTCTCAGCAACACGCAGCAAAACCTTCTCGCAGTATCTCTGGACTCTAGTAATCTCCCTCTCTATTTCTTTCCTTCTTTCTTCCTTCCTTTAATTGATATATATTTTTTTTCCGTCTCATTTTGCTGAACTCAAGTGCAGTTTTTGTAACGCTTGTAGACTTGAAATACTAAAAAAAATATTAGTAATATGATATACATTACCATATAGTTGAACTATTGGTGCACATCAAACGGAGAGATACATGCGTTATAATTTTATATAGGTTGGTACTATGATATACCAAATAGTGAAAGCTACATTGATAGTGCTTATAACTTGATGGACACGGAGGAAAAATTGTTTTAATTACTACTAAGTTTTTGCTATCAGGTGTTTGTTGAAATTCCCAGGAAAGTGTTTTTGTATTGCCTATCAGGTGTTTGTTGAAATTCTTAGGAAAATGTTCTTCATTCTAATGTTGGTTTCGTTGCGTTTGCTTCATAGAAGAAGTGATTGCTAGCTTTGTGCTTACTAAAAGTAACTGTTTTCTGCGACTTTATTACTTTGTGCTCGAATCCTAGTTCAAAATTTGGTTGTGTTGTTTTTTGTTATTTAGATGTACTTGTGATCTTTTGATTTTATTTTATTTTTACATTTGGTGGTTTTGTATTAAGACTTGTTGGTTGGTGAACTTTGGACATGAACAAAACCGGTATGAGTGATTTTGGTTGGTGAGCTTTGGTTTGTGTACTTATGACTTTTTAATATGGTTGTTGGTATGTATTAATACTTTGAATGGTGAAATTTTAGACATTTATGTTTGAATTGAATTGTAAACTTTGAATATGTGTGTGTGTTTCTTTTTTATTTTTTATTATTTTAATGAATGAACATCTTTATAATTTCTCTAAAGTATTGAAAACATTTTTAGTCTTAAGTCTAAACCACCCAAACCGGTATGAGTGATTGGGTTTGATTTGGTTTTTGTCAAAGATATCAAACCACCCAAAAAAAGATTTTATTTTTAATTTAGTCGGCGGTTTAAAGAAAAAAACTGCAAACCGGCTGCGAACACCCCTAAGTACAACTTTTATATAGATTTGTGGAGGCAAATGGAGGACGGAACCCTTGGAAGTATAAATCTCAATGGTGGTGGTGCGCCGGAGGTGGTTGATCTGAGTGGAAAGATTCACCTTCTGCCTTGCTCCATCAAGTTCGATGGCCCTTGCTCTGTTTCACACTATTTCAGACCCAAACCCACTGGTAAAACCTGCCACCATTATTTTTCATTTAATTTACTTGTGTATTTTCTTTTATTTTGAGTCATTTGTTATTGTGTTTTGATGGTTAAAAGGGATGGAAGTTGAGGGACTGAGAGTGGACGAAGCTCATTTCAGAGGAAGGAAGCTGCAAGGGACCACCATTTCTCTTCCGGAAGCCTATTCTGGTTTGTAATTTTCCTTTGTTACTCTGACTTATGTGAAATATCTAATGAAAGCCTTAAGTTCGAGATAGCTCTTTGTACTTTTGTTTTATCGTAAACTTGATAGAGCATATCTGGACTGAAATAAAGAAGACATTAATTTGTTTAGAATGTTACAAGAAAATGCAGTCTATTTCGAAATGGAGAACTGGAAAATATTAATGACCAGCCAGCAAAACAGATGGTTTATGATTGAAAGCAGGAAGAGAAGAAAATGCTTTACATTTGGTTAACATGGTTTTTGAGTGTTTGTGTTGGGTAAGAAATCTCAAGAGGATTTGTGAAGGTGAAAGAAATGAAGTTGAACTGTTTTTCAATCTCAGTCGGAGTTTCTTACATGTAAGGCGTGCAAAAGTGAATTAGTAGTAGTTGGAATAGTTTACAAGTTCTCTTGTGTTGGCGGTTAGAAAAATTCTCATTTTTAGATTAGCTTATGATGCTGGTATAGGCATTTTAGTAAAATTTTTGATACTGATTTAGCTAGTGGTGTATTTATGTGTTTAGGGTAGGGCGTAGTGCCCTTGACAACAGTGGTGGTGGGGACATTGGTGATTCAGCACTGGTAGAATGAAACAACTGTGGCAGGGGCAATGCAGGTGGTGTGGAAGCAACCTTAACAATGGTAGAACCGATAAATTTGATGTAGATGTGGCATCCATAACTATTAGTAACAGTACTTATAGCTAAAGTGCCGTTGGTCGTAATGGTTGCCATTGCAATGATGGTGATGGTACTGGTTGGGATGATGATATGGAATGTTGTTGTTCAGGTGCACCTGTGGATGATTTTGCTTGAAAAGAATTAGAAATTTTGAGAATGAGCATTTTCTGTAGTGTAGTATGACAAACTAAGGCTCTTTGTGGGTGTCTTATGATGGAATCTCAGGCCTTTTGTTTTCCTTAGTTTTGATGGATTTGGAAGAACTTTATATGAACATTTGATTGTTGTACTATTATTTACTTATTCATTCATTCATTCGTTGTTGTGCTTTCAATCTTTATAAGACAGCTTGTTCTAGCATTGTGTCGTTCTTTTCATTCAATTTTTACTAATGTTTTTATGTTCTTCGTGAAAAGCAGTGCTGAACAATTTCTTGCTCATCCTCTGCAGGACTTGTCCTGGGAAAGAAAGGTCTTGGGAAGAGAAAAGCTTCCAATATGTCTGAAGGGAACAAAAACTGTTGGGAGATGAATGCAAAGTTTAGGAACATAACATATTGGAAACACGACAGCTTTCCATCACAGCATGACCCTTTCCTGCGTTCTTTTCACTGGCTTGCTGTGGCAAAAGCTGTTAGTCTCTGCCCATTATTCCACATAATGTCCAGTAATCTGAATTGATTGATGTGTTTGCATAAACTGATATTCAACAAGGAAAATAGAAAAAAAAAAAAAAATCAGAAAATCTGTACATTTGGATAAATGCAATCCATATCTATACACGTATGGGGGCACATAGTCTGCCAAATTCAACATAACAGCAAAATATATGTCCAGTAAGGTTGTAGTTAGCACGGTTAGAACTTCGTCAGTGTTCTTCCGATACTCATATAATATGGCTGTACAAGAACTTGAACGAACTTAAAATCTGTTACTCAAGTCTTGATGACATAGAGCATGTTTGAACGCATTGCTTGGACTTTCATAAGATAGGTTGAACAGAATTCACTACTGTGAGATAATTATTGTTGATTGTTGAGTTTTCTTTCACATTCATTTCGCAGGTGTTGCAGGAAAAAAAAAAAAAAAAAAAAGAATTGATTATTTTTTTTTCTATTAAGGGTGACGACAGTTCGTTTCTGCTCACTCGAGTTCTTTTCTGTGGCTGCAGATGCATCAGCCTGTTGAAGCTGAAGAGTTGGTTTCTGCTTCTATTGCACTGGAGAAGATGAAGTAAGAACTATGGTCAGATTACTTTGCTTTGTAGTAGAATACTAGATACTAAATTGTTGCACAAGAAATGCTATAATAGATGAGTTAAATTTAATAAATCTCTCGCTCTCGCTCCCTCTCCTCGGGAAACACATGAATTTGCATGCATGCAGGCAATGTAGCATCCTGTTTGGGCACAAATGTAAAGATTACAAGTAGGTTATGACAATAGAGCCCAAGTAGGTTATTTTCCACAATGAAAATAACCCTCAGGAGAGTCATTAACTAAAAACTGACATTCTGGTCGAGCTGAAAATTAACTTAATACATTCAAGAGAAGATTGTTAAACTGACGATAGGATATTTGGTTTGAGGATTCAAACTATTATTTGAATCATGGTTCATGGTTCGCTACAGTGTTTTCTCTCACAAAAAATACACGTAAATCGAAAATGGTTATATCACATGATTCTAATTCATGAACTAAACGTCTCTGTCTGTTTGAATTTTTACTTTTATTATTGATTAATACTCTTTTGACTAATATAGTTATTTGACTTAAAAGAAAATTAATTAAGAGTAAGGGGTAACCCATGTACTTTAAGAGTATTTGTTTCCTTTCTCTACATTAGATGAAACTATCAAAAATACCAGAACCTAAGAGAACACGGATTGTGAAAGACCAATCCATCATATCAAAAGCTTTGTAAGTATTCGATTTTGATAGTCATGCTACCACCAAATGATATTTTATTCAAGACATTAACACCTTCAGAGGCAATGAAAATGCAATCCTAAATAAAACTACACAAAGTGAACCCAAACTGAATATGAGACATAATGCGATCTGCAATAACATCAAGTCCATCTGCTCAAATTATTAGAATAATTTAACGAACGACATATTTAGCGATAAAGTCTGGTTGTTAATATGTCTTCGGGACAACCAATTGCCTGTCTGTACTAAAGACCTCATCGATATCGCCCCTAAATGGTGGCTAAGGTCCAACAATGTTATTAGTGAGGTCGCTAATTAATTAAAGTTTATGTTTATAGACGACATTTGAGCTAATCTCCATTAATCTTTTTTTAGGATAATTAAGTTAGATGTTTTATATCTTAATTCTGATCTAATGCGTTGATAAAGGAGAGATTTGTAACCAAAATTTTACTTTGCAGTATTGAGTTATATTTTCTGAAAATACAACGTATTAATTTGAATTATTATTATTAGTGCCCTGAACTTTAAGGTTATTCTCAATTAGTCTCCTGAATTTTAAAAATTATCACTTTACTTTTGAACTTTTAATTGCTCCCACTTAAACTATTCTGTTGTAATTTCTATTAAAAATTGATAGAAAAAAAGAGAATAATGAAGTCACATGGCTTTTCTGTTTTAAAAAATAGATAAAAACTACACGACCGCACTTAATCTCTACTTCATCTAATTTCAGTAGAAATTACAATAAAAAGAGACTAAATGTGAACAATTTAAAATTTATGGGGTAAGGTGAAAATTTTTAAAATTTAAGGATAAATTGTAAATAACTCTAAAATTTAAGAATACCAGTGAAAATATTCTTATTAATTTTTTTTTTCGAAAAGAATAGAGTGCAAGATTTTGCAACTCTTCCCATCTGAGAATGCATGACACTATCGTATAACTACGTATACGAGTGTTTACCAATATTATATTTATATGCGCATAAAGTTGAATTGAAAGCTTCCCATTTGAAAAAAAAAAAAAAAAAAGAAAAAAAAAGAAAAAAAGAAAAAGGTTCGGAACTTTTTTGCCGACAGCTGAAGATCGAAACTTTTCACCTTGTTGTAGAAATCTTCAGCTGGATTTTTAAGTTGCTTTTTGTAGAAATCTTTCTGTTTCTGTATTGTTCTTTGCTTGACAGATATTCTCAAGTAACGTGACTTTTCACCTTTGTTGGATTCCACTTTCCCTCTGCTTTTGTAAAATTGAAGTTTCTTATGGCGGCTGCTCTTCATCAATTTCCCAGCAAATATTTCTTACTAATTAAAACAACAAACCAATATTCAATTATCACGGCTAGATTTCCAGATTCGAGACTGTACATTTATATTAATTTCTGGCCTGGGATTTAAGAATAAACACTGAATCATATATAACTTTCATGTAAAAAGGGGTCGTTTTCCAATCCATTCTTCATTTGAAACGAATTTGGTTCCACTTTTAGATCCGACTGAAAAAGCATATAATACGTGTAAAAGATACGGATGCATGTAATATCCAACTTTTTAGCAATTTATTATTACTTTAATTGAGCTACTTTTTTCGACTTTTTGCCGACCATATATATAGGATTGTCAACTTATTGTAAACTAGCGGTTAATATTTTAATAGAATCTATGTGTACGAAATTACAAAAAGGTGAGGATATCGATTAAAGAGTTATGAATTTTAAATTTTGTTTATTTTATCAATTTAAATTTAAAATTTAAGTTTTATTATAGTAAAATTTTTTTAAAAATAATAATATTTAATTTTTTTATTACAGTAAAAAGTTATAATATAAAGTCACATCTCAACTCAAATTAAAAACTTAAATTAGTGAATTAAACACTCTTAAAGTCAAAATTATCTAATTTTTTTGTTATCTTATTTGACCATTAAACTATATCATAATTAAACAAGGTTTTGATGTGATTTAGACACGATATGGTATTTTGAGTATTCCCTTAAAAATAAGACAAAATTTTACATTTGGATGTAATACATAAGAGATTTTTTTTTTAATCAACCTTGTACATTTCTCGTTGACTTTTTAATTGGACTACAGTTTGTTTGTTTCTAGAAAATTTTCAGTGCTTAAGATCTCGTTTATTTTACCGATTTGAGTTTAAAATTTAAATTTTATTACAGTAAAAAGCTCTCAGAAACAGTCACATCTAACCTTTTTACAACAGTAAAAAGCTCACAAAAACACATATAAATTCTAATTAAAAACTCGAATTAACAAACTAAACGGACTTAAATTATCATTGTATATATCCTCATGTTTTTAGCCACCAATAGAGTTAACCCATCTTTCTGCGTTTTCCTCTGTTCTTGTTCAAATTAGTCGAACAACACGTGGTGACTGGATTTCTCTATATAAATTAATCCTTATTTTTCCAGACCGTTCGTATTTTTGTTTACCAAGTCACTATCCAAATGGCAAGGGAATCAAAAATGGAATATAAAAAGGCTGAAAATAAAGTCATATGTATAAAGCGCAAAACACGCCCACAAATTAAAGAATGAATTCTTGTATATACATATATATATATATATATTATCGACTCATTTAGTTCACTGATTCGAGTTTTTAATTTGAGTTGAAATGTGATTTTATGTGAGAATTTTTTACTGTAGTAAAAAAGTTAGACGTGACTGTTTTTAAGAACTTTTTACTGTAACAAAATTCGAAGTTTAAACTCGAATCGGTGAAATGAACATGACCTATATGTATGAATGTCCACGTGTGTACATGCATATCCAAATTCTACCATAGCCTTTTATTTTGGTAAGCTCGAATTTATTCTGGATAATCCTTTTCCCCAACCATATCAATCAAAGAGGGCCGATTCTTTACTTCATAATGGAAAATATTGCACAAAAGATAGAAACCACTTTGCTGATGATTCATTCCTTCATTTTTTTGTTTTTACGAATTTGATTGTTTGTAAAACGGTCCAGTTAATAATATTCTTGTTCCTTTTACAAGGCCAGAAAGGTATAACATTCCTTTAATCAATTCCAAATTAAAGCATCCCACTTGATTCCTTTTGCTTTTAGTAAAAAACCATTGTCTTTTCTTTCTGTGTATATATGGAAGACGACACATATATATGTATATAAGAGGTCCATAACTCCAGCATAAGATACATACAATTTAGTCCTTCCAAAAAAAAACAAGAAGAAGAAGCATTTTTCTTTTTTGGGTGAAAAGAAGGCGCATTTGAAAATTTCTTTGTTTTATTATTTAGTATTATTTTCAAATGGCTAGCAAAGCTCATCACGATTCCGATCGAACCGAGATAGTCCAAGAAGTATCACTTTTGCTCTCTGTTTTTTCTGTTCTTCTTCTTAATTATTAGAAAAAACATTAAAGCACAACGCACATTTTATGACAAATAATTTGTATATATATATATATATTTTTTGAAGTTGCTATATATAATATTAACATTAATGTCGGTTTTTTTTTTTTTTTTTTTTTTTTTTTTTTTTTCTTGCCTTACAGAATGGAAATTTTGTTTCTATCCACGCGCCCTTAACATTGTTTGGGGTGCTGACACTCGCTACTGGCGTCTCCCGGAGAAACAAACTGACAAAGAAAGGTAAGGCCACCCCATTTATTTTATTTATTTATTTATTTTTTTTCAAAATCACGATATTTTCCTTCACAAAAGATTTGATAAAATTGTTATTGCGTGCAATCAGAATGAATCTTCAACTTAATTTGGGTATTTTCAAAGCTTCATTTTCATTTTCTTTTGTTATTTTTTGGTTGGGAAACCTCTGATATATTTCTAGGTTTTCTTGAAGCTTGATGCAAATGCAATCCGATTTTTATACGGTCAAGTCATACTTTAGCTGTTCATATTGAAAATTATAGATAATTAAAATTATTGAAATGAAGGTCAGGTTTAGGGGGAAAAGTTATAAACGATTTAATATAGCATCTTAATTTTTTTTTTTTTGGCTAATTTCATTTGTTTTTATTAAGTTTGAGAAAATTACATATTCTACCTGTTTAAGTATTTGACTTATTAAAAGTATTACTTTTAAAAAATTATACCTCTTAAAAAAAGAACTCTATTTCTAAGGAATATTTTTAAAAATTGCCTTTTTGCAGTTTTTTTAAATCAAGTTCATTGTTGCAACAAAAATAAGTTTTTGGGCCGTCCAACGAAAAACACTAAGGATTAAATAAAGAATTACAGCAATTCTTCTTCATCTGATGGTAACGAAAAACAGTACGTACTAAATGACGGTAATCTGGTAATATATAATTATATAAAAAAAAATTTAATTAATACATATGACTATATATATATATATATATATATAACTTTGAAAATAAAAATAAACTTTTTATATTTTTGAAATTAATTACAGTCCCCGTAGGCCCGCAGAGCTGATACAAGTTTCTTGGCTGGAGGTAACTGGCACAACTGAGCCGCTAGAGGGAGGAAAAAGTTACAAAATTTCGTTCGAGTTATCCCTGAAGCCAGACGCCTTTGGTTGGAACGGTTGCCAACTTTACTTAATGGCCAAGTTAGGGCGAAGAGGAAGGTACAAATGGACAAAAGTTACATTCAAGGACCAACCCAATAATCAGCGCTTTAAAGCTCCTGCAGAGGATTTTGTGATCAAGGTTCCGTCGAGCGCCAACCCGGAGGATCAAAAGCTCTATTTCGGTCTCTACGAAGTGTGGAGCGGAAAATGGAAGGGAGGTTTAGAAATTTACAAGGCAGAGGTTGCTGTAGAGGCTGCTGAAAAGAGTTGAATGAGGTCAATTAATTGCATGTAATTCCCTGAAATATAAGTATTTTCTTGTGTGTATTTCTTATTGTAACTCCGTCTATGCGTTTGTATAGTCAGTGTGCGCCCGCACAATGTCACTAGTACTTTATAATAAAATCAACATTGTTATAATGAGATCGCAAGCAACTTCTTTGGTTTGCACATGATTGAAATATATAAATATATATATATATATATTATGTCGCATGAAACAAATAAATAAATATCCAATTTTCAATTATAGGTATATATATGGGACTGCTTTGTTTCGATCTTACACACCCTTGAACAATATTATTCTTTTTCTTTTCCTTTCTCAACATGTTAATTAATAATGAGGTATGGAATATTGTAGGCTTTTTACATTTTTTGACAAAAAAAAAGTTTTTAAAATGGCGTTTGACGTAATAAAGATAAAAAAAATGGAAATGAAAATGATTTTTTAGTTTAGTGTAAAATGAGAGAAAAATAAAAAATAACTTTTAATAATTTTTTATTTTTTATTTTCGTTTTCTCCTAT
>JACAGA010000025.1:4606965-4749192 GCA_029231665.1 Morus indica | reverse complement strand
ATACGTAAAAATCGTTTTTAAAAACGGTTCTAAACACGCACTAAATCTCTAATTGGTCCAATTAACCAATTTTGAAGTTGTATTTAACAGTAAACCTTGTTATATAAAGTTCGTGAATATACTTTTTTTCCACATTAACACTAGTTGTAACCAAAGAGGAGGATTACCTTTTAAAAGCTTTAGGGACAACACAATGTTTTAAAAGGCTGGAATAGTACGCCTTTTTTCTTTGAAAGGTTGACGGGAAGTTATTTTAACGAATTAATGGAAAGGTTTTTTTTTTGAAAGTTTAAGAATATTCCTGTTGAATTTAAAGTTTAGACCTTCTCTTACTGATAAGACCTGATTTTAATTATTAGATATAATTAAAATTACATCAGATTAAAAAAATTTACAAAACAAACGGTTTTTAATACAAATTTAACTGTTAAAAAATAGAGAATTACTGATAAATTATTTTTTCTAATTCTATTAGAGAAATTCTCTTAAAGTTCATTTTTTTTTTTCTGCTAATAGACGTTGATATAATTAATTGGTATTGTAGTGGGATATCCTCCACAAGCCCCTCCATATCCAGGGGAGGTTTATCCTCCACCACCACAATGGCAATCCTATCCGCAAGGGTACAGTCAAGGCCCTTTTGTTGCTCCACCTCCGGTAGGGCCTCCTATGAAAAATGGTATGGGCTACCCCCATCAACCGCCACCGCCACCACCTCCCCACCAACCGCCGCCGCCGCCGCCTCCCCGCCACAAGTGTGGTTTTTGCAAGGGATGGTAAGACTTCAATACTTCATTATTATATATCACATTATTATTCCCTATGTTTTTTTTTCACTTAAATGGTGTTCTTTAGCAGTGGCAAACATATTCCTTGATCAATTTCTTCTCTATTTTGCAGTTGTGCTGCCTTGTGTTGCTGCTGCCTTTTGGATATTTGCTTTTAGAGATCTTCTGTGTGAATCTTATAATGGATAATATCATTCTTTTTTACAGCTATAAATTATTCGTTGTTCACTCATTTATTACGAGCATTTGGTGGTTGACTAAAATGTATCCTAGCAGGTTGACAATTTTTCATCAAGTTCCATTAAACTTAAATTTATATGTATACTCTTCTAGTTAAAATATGAGTCTGATATGATTTAATAATCCAGTACTATACCATACCGATGGAGTATACATATTTTTATTCCCTGCTATGAAATTCTCTGAATAATTATGTACTTGTGATGAAAGGTTAAGTTAATTAATTTTATTCACTATTAAATATATATATATATATAATGGAAATTGTCTATAATTCGGTATTAGATTAGAACGACACATGTATATTTTTCTTAAAAATATATATATATTTTTTATCTTAAAAACATGTATATTTTTTTTTTTAAAATATGTATATAGGTGTTTAGACAAATTATAGGTGTCTCCTCACATTATACACGTGTTAAGAGAAAATATGTATATTTTTAAGAGAAAATATACGTGTTTTTAAAAATATACATGTACTGTTTTAATTCGATATCAAATTGAGACTTTACTTATATAATAGCAATTTTTGGATATCATATTGAAATTATTTTCACATATATCTTTGAGATTAAACTCGTTCATTTTATTAATTTAAAAAATTTAAATTTTATTATAATAAAAAATTTTAAAAAATAATTATATTTAATTTTTTTTTAATAAAAAAAATTTATATAAAATTATATATCAATTCAATTAAGCGAATTAATCGTGCGAAATACTTCTCCCTCGCCGAAGATCTGATCAAGAGTACATACGTATATATTTGATTCTTATGTCAATTCTGATGACGATGCGGTGTCTAGAAATGTAGAGCACGGCTCTTTCAACTCACAATCCCACAAATAACAGCCGGCATTTTTGAGTTTCAATGGCGAATGATGAATTTTCTAAACATTTGCCTTTTCGAGCTTCAATTTTCCAAATTTCACCTTCAAAAGCTTTAGAGCTGGAAGGAGCTCACGACAAAACAGAGAAAAGCAACAAAAGCGCGCGCACACAAAAAAAAAAAAAGAAAAAATCATTTTAGATTTTAGTGCCCCGTAAATTATCAAAATATGGTTTTACTAAAAACGAAGGCAGTTTAATTAGCCGTAAGTCTCATTTTTAATTAGGGTTGAGTTACCTTAAGTCTCATTTAAATAAAATGATATTAATTTTTTTTCTTTTTAAATTAAAAAAAGAGCCTTTTAATATCTTATAATTTTTAGTAATTTTAAATTGACACCGTGAAGTTTTATAAAATTATTTCTTAACACCTTAAAGACGCGGTTTTGATATAAAATGTGAAAAATAAAAAATAAGTTGCCAATTATGAAAAGTTGGATGTATACGTGCCAAATACGTTGTAACTATGTTTAATCCTGGAAGCTCCTCTTGACTCTCACCAACATTTTCAAAACTTGTAGTAGTAAATTAGTATTCTTGACCGTATAACCAAACATATGAATAGATGGAAAGTTTATTTTTTATTTTTTATTTTTTTGGGTGTTCTCATTCTTCACAACGTGTAGGCCCCATAAAATTAGTGTTCTTGAATGTGTAAGTAAACATAGGAATAAATAGAAAATGAATCAATTCTTATTTTCTTTTTTCTTCGTTATCGATAAATTCATTCTTATATTGTCTAATTAAATTAGTACAATGACTTATAAGGAGAAAATGACTTTCCCCCTCCCCCTACTTTTTTTTTTTTAATAAAATAAATACATGAATTTAGAATAATTCAAGCATCAAGGCACACAGATTACCTTTTAATTCAGTTGGTACCCTATCAGAATACAATGGGTCAGTTAAGAAAATACCACTTCTTCTGTGATATTGTCATTCAATTCTACCACTTCCGTGAAAAGTTTGAAATACATCACTGTCAATTAATACCCCATACAACTATATATGATTAATCATTAATTAACAGGACTTAATAAGTTACTCACTAATTAATTGAAGTTAATCGGTGATGAATTAAAAGGTTAAAAATTTAGATATAAATGAAGGGTAATATAACTTTAATACCACTTGTAAGTGATATGAGTCAAAAGAAATAAGATAAAACTGTAATAATCAACAACCACCTTTTAGAAATAGTATATAGTCAAATTAACTGGAATATAATCTAATACAAGGCCATCAACTTCATATTATTAGCACTTGCTCATAAATCCGATCAATCCGCAAATCCAATCCACCCCACCTCAACCCAACTCAATCCAAAAAAGGCACTTCGTTGCATTATTTTTTATTTTTCTTCCCACTAAATATTTGGTCGAGGTGTTTAAGACAGTTTGTGAATTGGGACTATAATAGCCCGCAAACCTCAACCCAATTCTCACAAACATGTCTGGGTCATGTCCTCTAAGTTCTAAGTCTTGCTTCATGTTAGATGGACTACTTTACTTCATGTTTGATATTAATATTATATTAAACTTTTAATTGCTATCTGTTTGATGATGGATTGATTAATATTATTTTTATTTGATGAAAAACTTTAAATGTTAACGTTATATTTGATGATTAATATTATTTGACGATAAATTTTAAATATTTAAATTATTATTTTTATTTAATGATGAACTTTAAATATTGGTTTAACTTTGATTCTTTAAATGTTAAATCTAACTACCTAATCCATTATGTCCCGCCGCAATCTATTCTAAACATTATTAGGTTGTAAATTTTTTTTAATATTATTGAAACTAGATATGTACAACTTACACCTTTTGAGGCATGGTAAGAAAAAATTCTATTCTGTACCAATCCAATTCTTATACAGTCTTAATTAATCGTAAGACGTTTTAAAAATCATAAATGAAAGTGAGATAGAAAATTTCAAAGACGATTGTGGAATTAAACGAAAAAAGAAAAAAAGAAGAGAACCCGAAGTCCAAATAGCTTTCTACTCATCCGCTCCTACCATTTGAATCCCCTCGTGGACTGAAAACATCGAACTGGTTACTGGGATTCCTCTTTCCATTTCCTTTTCCTTCAAATCCCAATGGCCAAATCCTTGCTCTTCCCCGGAAACGTTCCTCTGAGACTTTCTCAAATCCCAAGATCAATTTCCACGCATAATCAAACAAACTCGTCTCTTCCTCTGAGTTCAACAACCAAACAATTTCGACATGGGTTTCAGCGAATTCTTCATTTCGATGCCAAATCCACGAGATGTCTCTGCACGAAGGCCGTCATATCTGAAATTCCCAATCAGAGGTATTATCCCAAAGTGGGTGCCCACTCAACTGGCCCCATTCCAGCTAGTCAGCTCCTTCAAGTTGTTGAAACTGCTGCAAAAACTGGTGCTCAGGTTCTCTCTGTTTTACAGAATGATAGCTACTTAACACTTAATAGCAATGAATCAAAGTTGAAAAATGGTGGTTTTGCTTTGACGTTATGTATTCAGTATATACTATTGGTATTTGTTTCATCATTCATGTGTTAGTGACTGAGTTGCTGCTTATACCCCCAACCGAATAGAAATCTTATTTCTGCTTCTTCATCTGGGCGACTGTTGAAATCGAATTATTTGATGAATTAAATACACACACACACACACACACACACACACACACACACACACACACACACACACACACATAGCTCGGGCTGCTTTCTATCTTGCATTTGGAGTTGACTTGCATGAGTCACCCCTGAAAAATTGGTTTCCATCCTTAAATTAGTGATAATAACTCCAAATGTGTCACTTGAGTGATGAACTTGTGGAGATTTCTGAACTATCACTCTTTTTTTTTTTAGTCAATAGTCGTTTCTTTCAATACCAATTTATATTTTATACACAATGAAGTAGTGTGAAGCTCATACGATCATTCAATGCTGGGACCTTCACCATTGAGCTCGTTTGGTAATAGGGAAAAGTGAAAGGAAGGAATAGTGTAAGGGAATTAGTGGAAGATTTTGGGACCATGGTTGTTTGGTAGGAGAGAAAAGAGAAGGAAATGGATTCGGTGAGGGATTTAAATCCTTCAAAGATCTCCAATTATAATATCTCTCTATAAGAGAAAGGTCCTCCTTCCTCTCCATTTTCTTCACCTAAGCTTCTTATTTTCTTTCCCTCTCACCAAACACAGTTAAAGTAATTGATGAAATGTTATGCCGAAGATTTACTAGCAAAAATGTACGTGCATACAATCATGGTGTGTGCACACGCACAAGCATATGCACTAAATAATATATGTTGTACATTAAAAATTTGTGTGGACACTACGAGCATATTTCTTAACCTGCAATATGTGTTGTATATCTCTGATACATTAGTTTCTTCGCTATTTAGTTTCTATGAATTTTTCTTAATTGTTTCCATTCTACCTTTCATTTTTGTATTTCTTTTCAGGTTGTTATGGAAGCCGTTAACAAGCCTCAAAATATTTCCTACAAAGGAGTAACTGATTTAGTTACTGAGTGAGAACTATTGCAAATCACTTATTTTAGAATGATGTATATTTATGATATTTGTTTTAGTTGAATAAAGTGGAGGTTTTATACTCTGTATGTTACGGTAGAACAGACTGAATTTACACGCCCGACATTTTGTCTTGGGCATGCTCTTTGAATGTATTTTCACTTTCAATAGGTTTCCTTTTTCTCATTCTGATCAAACTTTGTTCCGTTCCTTTCAAGTTACCTTTATTTAACACAATGATCTCCCAATTCCAGGAAACAAAGTTTCCCTTAGTTTGTCAAAACAATGAATTGGAAGGTGGAAACTTGGAGATACAAAAATCCATGTAATTTTCTAGTATTATGTTACTAACATAGAAACCTCTCTCTATTTGAAACATAGACACAGAAATTTGGGAGTTACGCTATCAAATTTTAGTCAGTTAATTAGGAGACTAGGAGTATCATATTCTATCAATTTTTTATTTTTTATTTTTATCTATGCTAAATCTTCTGCTTTATTTTTATTTGGTGGCATTACATGGATTAATTTTTACGCATTCTGGTAGTAGTTGACTTCGTTGTTTAAGCTTTCATTTTGTGTTTTTGGCTATTTTTCCTTAAAATATAGCTTCACGTGCAAATTTACATATCTATGAAAATATATTTGCAGTACAGACAAAATGAGTGAGGCTGCAATTTTGGATGTTGTGAACAAGAACTTTGGAGATCACCTTGTTCTTGGGGAGGAGGGTGGAATTATAGGAGATTCATCTTCAGATTATTTGTGGTGCATTGATCCTCTGGGTTTGTCTCTCTCCACTCCATGTTTTTGGGTAATTATTTTCGGTTATATGCAAAAAAGAATAATTCAACCCAAAAAAAATAAAAAATAAAAAAAATAAGGACAAATTACATGTTTCCTCCCGAACTAATTGTGTACTAGAAATGGTTCAACGACACCATTATTTGTTTGATACGTGTCATTTATGTTAAAAATCTTAACATAAAGAGTTTTTTTTTGTTAGTTTTTGTATTTCACGTGGCATTTTCCGCCAAAAATTTAGTTGAGAGGGAAAATTTGCAAGAGTTGTTGAAGTTTGGAGAAAAAAAGGCTAAAATTAAAGTTTTGGAGCATTTTGTAGCAAGGACTACAGTTTGGGTGGAAAAAGTGTAATTTGTTCTAAAAATAATTATTTAAAACTTGGAAGCTTTTGCCTTCTTGTTTAAATTTTTGGCTAAAGTTTCAGCCTGGTGCATATTATTTCTTTATTGTCATAATCCACATCTTTACCTGTAGTTTTAACTTTCTAGGATGTAGTCTATACTCCTTATGCTTCTACTTGTCGTTGACTTTTCCTTGTATATACATATACATATATATATATAATATATATATATATATATATATTAGGTGTGGAGCTTATGGCTCCCACTTTACCAACAAGGAATGAAACCACCAAGTTTACCTTGGTGACACACACACACACAACACACGCAACCACTTCAGCTAGCCTCAAATGGCATTCTTGTTGACTTTTCTTGACTTTGCAAATCCTTGATAAGTACTTAAAGTGACATCTACCAATAGTATTCTTATTACTGCTCATGCATAGTTATGAAGATGGATAGTCGGTGGGAGATGATGGAGAACAGGGATAATTATATTAGGAATTTAAATATAGGATTTACAATTATCTTTGAAGTTATAGTTATTTAGAATTTGGGTTATATTTAAGTTATTTTATTTCATGTTTACCTACTAGGATTTATTTGAGTTTGTACGAACGGTTAACTTTATCAAACTTTGATGATTCTTACTGAGTTCTAACATTTCCTCTCTATTATTGTTTCTTCTCTCTAAATTCTTCTGGTTCTTCCCTCAATTCTTCTCTTCCTTCTCTTTCTCTCTTTTTCTTTAATCTATCTTGGTCCTGCATGAGAGATATTATAAACAAAAAGCACCGTGGACTTGTCACGAAAATAAATGTATATAAGTTTTGTGGAACTGTGATTATCTGACCTTTCAAATACTTGTAGATGGGACAACAAATTTCGCACACTGTTATCCTTCCTTTGCAGTTTCTGTAGGAGTCCTGTTTCGAGGAAAACCTGCTGCTGCATCTGTGGTACTAATCGATTGATTTCAGATTATTCTTCCTACATTATTTGTGTGAGTGCATACGTGTTAGTTTGCTTGTGGATATGACTGCACGATTGTGTCTTGTGGCATTATTTTATTGAAGTTGATACTAGCAAGAGGAGGCATTGAATGGAATATTAAATCAAGTTACAAATATGGATTCAAGAGGTTAAAAAGATGGTTTATCTGTTTCGAGAGTAATTTGTATCTATCACCTTTCTCTAAGAAGATTTCTCTTTCCAAATGTGAATGCTGGCTATGTAAACAAAAGGGTACCTGCATTCTCTTTTCTGAAGAAAAAAAGGTCTCCCCCCTCTTTTTTTTAAAAAATTTTAATGTGCAGAAGAAACAGTCTATAGCCTTCTTACAGAAAAATACAACATGGGGGTTTTTTTTCCCCCTCAATACCAGCGATTGCCAATTATGAAGTCGAGAGATGCTTGGATGCTTATTTAACAACACCTATGTTGTTGTAAGCTTCTCACGCTTTATAATTAAGATCAGTATTGCAATCCTTGAACTAGTGATACAAGACATTAAATCATGGTGAGAAATTCTTGTTGGAAAAGGGGTGGGAAAAAAAAAATAAAGGATAGCATATCGGCCTCGTTTTCTAATACGAGATAATGTGCATATACTTTAAGTTACTGATGCAAAGCTTAGCATATAATTCTTTTCCCCAGCGAAATAGAAAACAGGTTATTTTATTTTATTTTTCTCAGGTAGAGTTTGTTGGGGGCCCAATGTGTTGGAATACACGCACATTTTCTGCGACTGCTGGTGAGAAAGTTAGATCAAACTAGTTGCATCTCTTTCCTTATTTGAGTTTCAACTTGATCATGTACCGAAGATTGGAGAGTTGATCTTTCTTATCTTAGGTGGGGGAGCATTCTGTAATGGCCAAAAGATTCATGTGAGTCAAACAGAGCAGGTTGGTCTCTCTTTAACCGAGATGATTATTTGGATTTTGATATCTTTACCTTAGTAGTTGCGATTTTTTTGCTTCCATGTCTTTAGTTTTCTTAATTTTAGTTTGAATTATAGAATGCAAGTAATAAGATTGTGGCATTGGGAAATTCAAAAAGAAAAAAGGAAAATCAACTTGAAGGTTAAATGATATTATATGAAAAGATTGATTTTCACAAGGGTGCCTATTTACTCTCCTCTTTTCTGCATTCTGAGTACCTTTCGTCTGGAGTGGAGGCTGAGAAACTTTTTGTGCAAGGGAAAGTATAATGGCTCAAAAGATACTTACGAGCTTGGTATCCAGTGGTAATGGAAGCATAAAGGGAGTTTGGGATTTGGTAAATCGAGGGAAAAAAATAGCATTTTTGGGATGTGGTTGTGAAGGTTTATTTTGGAACAAGATTCTTTCTGGTTATGGTCATTGAAGTAAATACAGTCTTCTACCAAATGAGTCTATACATTGTTGTTTGGATATTCTTTTACAAGTCTATAGAGATTCATTTCCCAAGGTATTCAAAACTTGTTGGCTCATTAAATTAGTTCCTGGGGATGGTTCTGGGCTTTGTCCCGACTCCTGAGAAGATGCTTTGAATTGTGATTTTTCTCAGTGTCCTTACCTTTTATCATATATGCAGACTCATAATGTACAGTAAAACCTCTATAAATTAGCACTATTGGGAATAAGGGGAAAATGATTCTAATCCTCTATTTTCGATCTTCCAGAATGTTCTAGTTTTTCATGACCTAAATGGCAGCAGACATGGTTTGAGAATGGGGTTTCTGTTAAAAGGAGATGGTTTTTTGGATTCCCAACGTATTACCAAGAATCTATTTAAAGAAACTGCTTCGGTGGGGTTTGATTTCTCAGTTATTTTTTTTCTCTCTTCCAATTTGAACCATAGTTCCGTTCTTTGATTGACAACACATTTCACTGAAACACCCTTCTTTCACAGACTAATACTTTTAATATGCTGCAAAGGAGAAATCTCTATTCTATTGTCTGCTTCGTGGTGTGTCATTTCTTTTCCTTTTTCTTTTTTCTTTTGATAAGAAACTACAATTCATTGACAAATAAAAAAGATAAAAGAATTGGTGATCACAAGCACCAGACCAAAACTGTAGAGATGTCAAACTAAGCCTGATCTCTCAAAAAGGAATTCCAATCTCGTAATAAATCAGAAAAGAAAACCCCTTGAACTCTCAACTGTAAGAGCTGACCAGAAATTTATTCTCTCTCTCTCCCAAATCTTCTCATGCTCCCTGTCCTCACCATCATCAAAAATCCATTTATTCCTTTCAAGCCGTATTGCCTGAGTAAGTATGTATAACCCCATTCCAAAATTTTTTGCAATCCTTATTCCTCCCCACCAAACTAATCAGGTCATTTTTTCTTTGTGCTAGCACCCAATGGAAACCAAATTCAATCGTCTTCTTCGTTGTATGTCATATGTCAAAACTCTGAAGAAAGTCTGGAATTCTTTTTTCTTCATTGTGAGCTAGCATTGGAATTGTGGTATAATTTTCTTGACGAACTAAATTGACCTAGTTCATTATGAGATTTCTGGACTTATTTGTGGTAAGATTTAGCGGGAAGAAATGTCCATGCTGTATTTCTGTAGATAAACTTGATGATAAGTTAGTAGTTAGTTGATTGAATTAAGTTTTGGGCTTTTTTGGGTTTTGAGTTTTGACTGTTGAAGGCTAGGGATTTTTCTTTTTCAATAACTTCTTTGGGGTGGACGAACCTCATTTAGTAAGGGACATGACAATAAGAAGTAGGGGGGATTGTGTGATCTGATCAAAATTTGAGAGGAAAAGTACATTTCACAATTTGTATAGAGCAGAATATAACTGTGGACATGCCTCTTTTTTTTTTTTTGGCATTCATTTAGTTGTTTTTTAATCTTATTGCAACCCATCTTCTTCTTCCTTTTAAGGTGGAGCGTTCTCTCCTTGTTACTGGGTTTGGCTACGAACATGATCATGCATGGGCCACAAACATGGAGTTATTTAAAGAATTCACTGATATTAGCAGGGTATTAATGGATATGCTATCTTCATTATTATTTTTTTTTTCAGTGATAAATATTTCTCTATCTATTTTCATCTCTCATTTTTATACAACGCACCCATATGCATAATTTGATTTTCTTTATCATTTCTGTTTTTAATATTAGGGTGTGAGAAGACTTGGGGCAGCTGCAGTAGACATGTGCCATGTCGCTCTAGGGATTGTTGAAGCATATTGGGAATATCGTCTGAAGCCATGGGATATGGCTGCTGGTGTTTTGGTAATCATTATTTATTTTCTTTACCTTTTCTCTCCACAAACACATTCTCTTTGGTGCCCTGGGTCTTTCATTTTTTCAATTCTTGCGACAAAAGTGCTTTATTTTGTTCCTTAGCACCTGCAAACAAACGTATAGACTATATTCTTCCAGTGAATTTTGGTGGATGTTTCAAAAGCTTTAAATTATTCGTTTTGTTTCTTTCATTTTTGAACAGATTGTTGAAGAAGCTGGTGGAGCAATTACTCGCATGGATGGTGGAAAGTTTTGTGTATTTGATAGGTCCGTCTTGGTATCCAACGGTACGTTGCATGCCAAGGTTAGTCATTTCTCCTTGTTTAAAGTATCAAGTACCAACATTTTTTTGTTTTTGTTTCAGATATTCACACTTTCCCTGTAGTTTAAGGTTTTGGCAAAAATGGCAATCATTTTCTTGTGATGATAAAAGAATTGCATCATGTTTTAAAATTGTGTTTAATCTATTCCTTTTATTGGTCAGGCGTTAATCAATTGGATAAATTTTCAGAGTGTGTTCCAATGATAGCATGACATCTACCATCTCCCCCCTTATCCAAGCCCACATTACTGCTTACTCTGGAGGATAAGTCAAATTTAAAAATTCTCTCTCTCTCTCACGTGCGCGCGCACACACACACTCTTTTCTCCTCCAATCTCCACATCCAAACCATGGTGGGAAATTACATTCAGTATGAATACTTGCCCCTCTGAAAAAAGACTGCAAAAGCAGGGCTTTATCCCTCCTGTACATAGCAACCAAGGAGCAAATATTTCTCTAAGCTCAGCCACTTCAGCAGCCATGTTAGGGGTCGTTCTTGTCCACTTTAGTGGTTTTCCTTAACTTCGGGATCTCGTCCTTTTTAGAGTGGTTGTGGTAAACTTCTCAATGACATTCTTATTCTCTCTCACTTTCGTCTTATCCAAATGCTAACCGTTCTTTGGATGTGGAGACGTGATAGAGAGAAGATGGGAGAGGATAGAGAGGGTGTCACTTTGTAGGTATGCTGAAAAATGAGGATAAGGTGGGCTTGGATAAAGAAGGGAAACAAAGTAGATGGTGACTTTATGATTGGGATTCCCTTTCAAAATTACTCTAATTTGTTTGTGAAATGCAGCTTTTGGAGAAGATTGCCCCTGCAACAGAGAAATTGAAGAGTAAAAATTTTGAACACTCATTGTGGTTCAAGCCTGAGAACTACACCACAGACCTTTGATGCGGCAAAGGGTGCTTTTTTTCGCTTAACAACACGCTATGAACATCTGCTCAATAAATTGGTCCTTCGTCTCTCTTGCATGACAAATGTTTTCATTCTCTCCTCGCCGACTCTCGTACTTCTTCCCCTGATCTCCACCTCGTCTGCTTGTATAAAGAACTTACGGAGCACTTGATACAGGCTGAAAAAGAGTTGGATCCTCCAGTTTAAGAGTCAATATCCTGATTGCTCAGAATCGGTCTATTGTAACTTGCAAAATGCCAACTTATCGGCCGTGTTTAGAATTGATTCTATTTTTATTTTTTACGTTTTTTGAGAAAAAAATAAAAATATTTTCAAAACGGCGTTTGACCTAATAAAGACAAAAAAACGGAAATAAAAATGATTTTTTAGTTTAGTGTAAAATGAGAGAGAAATAAAAAATAATTTTTAGTTGTTTTTTCATTTTTTATTTTTGTTTTCTTTTCTCTCACAGATATATATATATATATATATGTATATATTAATAGGTTTTTTTATACTAAAAATAATCTCTTAATAAAATTGTTAAATGTATTTTTAAAAATAATTTTTATCTGAAATTTTTTTTATTTTTATTTTCATATAAAAAATAAATTCATTTTAGAATGAATTTTAAATGTGCTCGTCATGTTTTCAAAACAAAATAAAAAACACATTTGTACTGGCTAGCGTTGAATAAGTAGTGGTTGTAAGAGTCAAATCATAGATGTTGCTTTTACTTTAATTTTTTTTTTGGATTGTATTATTTGTAGCTATATCAATTTGTTCAAATCCATATCATATTCTTAATTGAGTAGGAGTGAACAAGGATGGGCTGAACACTATTCATACATTTACAGTGAAATTACAGCAAATAGGCCATTTTTTAAAAATATATATATATATATTTACGGTGAACAACATATTATAAGATATTTATGATAAATCGTATATTTCCGGTATATAATTCATTTACGAAGAAAATTTATAAGATAAGTTCACCGTAAATATGCTTCGTAAATAAATAATTTACCGTTAGTAATGTTATGTGACGGAAATGTTTTCAAACATGATATTACTGTATATACTTTCAGAAAAGGCATTTAGCTCTTTCTCCCTAAATTTATGGTAACTGCACAACTATACCAAGTGGTTATCATATATAACACAATCACGTGAAAATGTATAAAAATGATATTTGGTTTTAATCTTGTATAAAGCCTCGTATCTAGAATGTACTCTAGTTACTCTTTTTTTTTTTTTTTTTTTTTAATAATTGTACGCTAGTTACTTTGATTTCATATAAAGATCTTTTGTTCAAGTGTTTGGTCAAGATATTGTTGGAAAAAATTCATAAAATGCGATGGACAAAAGAAATTGTAGAGAATCAATACGGAACCCAAATGAATAACACATAATAACCATATATCTTTTTACGAGAGAAATTAAAGAGCTTTTGATACTTGAGAGTTGAGACCATCAAATATTATTAAATATATAAAATTTTCGCTGTATTTTTTCAGTATATGTTTTTAGGAATTCTATTCTTCCAGTTTAGCATGTAAGGAACGGAGAAGATTGAGTTTATACTTAGACCACAATACAAAGCCGTCTACCCTTATTTCTCAGCACATCCTCCAAAAAACACAATACTCTAACATTCTGTTTTTGGTTGTATTTTGACACCCTTGATAATCAGCCCTCCCTTCCATTTTCCTCCATCAAATTCATACATGGAGACTTGGATCTCCCCAAGCATTTCGGGTGACGTTCGAAACTCGCCTACCGGGATCTCCATCCACTGTTCTTTTGGCTGCTGTAGCATGCTTACTTTCCGCTCTTGCTTACTTCCATCTGGGAGATTGAGTGCAACATTCACTGGAATTTTCCACCCACGAGCTGGACATTTCAGCATCACCACAAATGTTACTTCATATAAACTTGCGGGTGACAGCTTTTTGGTATCAAATTTTCCATGAACTTCTAGCCAGCATACGTCCACCAGCTCAGCTATCTCAATGGACTCTTCGCTGCATCAATAATATATAAAATGCTATATTAAGTCAATTTTAGTCGTCATTTTTAAGGTTGAAAAACCATATTGCCTCTAATCACAGAAGTGACATACCTTGCATCTTTCAGCTGGCGCCATGTCCAGTAATTGTTATTCTCACTCCAAGTAATTGAGAGATCTCTTGCATAAAGCATAAAGCAGTTCTTGCCCATCTTGTCAACCCAATACTTCTGCCAAAGCAAAGATAAAACTCTAATATTGATAAGAAAATTTGATCAAGACAATTATAACAAATATCATTTAATTACTGCTTTTTCTGTGATAAAAGCTACCAACTGTGCTGGTAAAAAATTTAAGCCTTATTTATTTTACTGATTTAAATTTTTAATTTTAATTTTATTATAATTAAAAATTCTCATAAAAAATTACATATAGACTCAAATTAAAAACTTAATAAAAGATATTCGGCTCCGCATGCTTAACTCCGCAGGCCTTGGACCTTTTTTTTTTTGGTGTGTAATATTTGAGATGGTCTATGAACAAGCACATAAGAAAAATTAAAAACTGTGGTTTCAACAAGATTTTCCATCCGGGAAAAAGGCGTTAATGAACTTTATAGTTTGATATTAGACTTGCCTTCCTGTTTTGGTTCAAGAGTATCCCATGTTGAAGTTGAGTGAATAGCTTGTCCCTGGAGATCCGGTCTATGGCAAAATCTGCATCTTGCATAATGCTGTCAAAGTTATGTATGTTTTCCGGTGCGGTTTTCGCCGATTCCGCCGCTTTGTTGTCGCCATTGGACCTTTTTTCTGATTTGTTGCATTGGCACACTGGCTTTCCTTCTGTTGCGTTTTCTGAACTTTCACTCTCTTCTCTGTTTTGTTGTGACTGAGGATGGTCTTCTTGTGACCACCCTGTCCCCATCTTCACATGAACTGCAATCCATTTTGGAACTGCTCTTTATAGAGTGGCAACGGGCAAATTAGTCACTTTAACGCTATAAGGTCACTTAAATGTTTTTTCTTTTTTCCTCTGTACTAATTTCTTTCTTTTATTTCTCTTTTATTATACACGTGTTATGTATGTAGGAATTATTTTGTTGATTCTTTCTTTAAATACAAGGAGGTAAAGTTTCTTAAAAAAATTAGGTTATTTTCTTGATTTCTTATTATTTCTCTTAAGAGTGTAGATTAGTGATAAAAAAAAAAATTCATGTGAGAAATAGTATTTGAGATGGTTGTAGGAAAATGATGTTTAAGTGGGATACATTTGGATTTTAGCGATATAGTTTGGAAAAAAATAATTATGGTAGTATCTGAGATTTAATTAAGCAGTAAACAATAATTAAATTTAATAAATTAAAATTATGCATTATATTTAGTATTTATTTTTAATGTTATTTACTGGCATTACATTTTATTATTATTATTATATGATTTTATTGAGCATATTACTTGACTAACTGAGTTTTTAATTTTAATGTGCAGTACAATTAGCTCGATGTGGAAACTCAATATGTTAAATTTATAAAAGGCAAAATGATATTTATTATGATTATTTAATATGATATTTTATCTCTATTATATTGATTTAATGATGAATTATATTGTATGTTTTTTATTATAAGGTTTTATGTAAATATGTTGAGGATTTAGTTTTTATTTTAAGTTTTTGAGATAAGACTTAAGTTAGCAATTTAGACAGACTTTAGGCACCTGATTTAAGAAGGAAAATGGAGACTTTAAAGCTGGTTTTTTGAGTTCCAAAAAATATCCTACAGTTTATGAAAAAAATAATTTATAAGTTATCTTTTATAATCTGCAGGTTATTAGTGACATAAGATAAATTTACAACAGTGACAGAAATAAAATAGTGTTACTTCAATGATGACATTTTTAGTTTTCTCTCTTTAATAATCGTGTTTGGCCAAGCCCATTAAATAATTGTGCATTGTCAACATTATGATCGGAGTATAAATAAAAATATAAATTTAGGTACCAAAATCATATTAAGACTAACCTAAGAGGATACAAATTAATTAACAATTCAAAAAAAAAATCTAGGATATTATTTTCATTCCTACTCATAGAAGTAAAGAAAAATTGGCATTAGTTATGGAAAAATAACTTCAAACTAACAAAGATAAATGTTAGTTCAAACTTTTTCCTTCAACTTTGTTATTGTCTGCCGCCCACTGATCTTTTTGGAATATGTTCGTCTTAAAAAGGAATGCTAAAAATAATGTTAGAGAAGCATCTTATCACTTTCAATCTGACATTTGTGTTTTAGCTCTTTTCATATTGAAAATTTAATATCCTGTTGTGAATATATTCGAAGATAAGACATTACTTTCATATTTTTATTATTCCTGTTGCTACAAAAGTTGCTGTCAAGGTCCCTTAAAAAAAAAAAAATGCTGTCAAGGTCCACGATGAGCATATAATATGCATTCCATGATATATAGCTAGTTTTTATAAAACAAAAATTATTTACTTTTACAACTTTTTTCATGTATATTCTCAAAAAATCCATTCTTGTGTGCACAACAAGAACAGCATAGGTCGCCATATATGCAGTAATGGAGTAGTCCAAACTCTTTCAAACCCATAATCCATTCAATGTCTAAATTAGTGGGACTTTATTTGCCACATTCTCAACAATTCCCTTTCCAACGAAGCCAATGAAGAAGTTGACATCTTGAGAGTTTATTTTTTTTTACAACCGATTTCCCGCCATCACAATTCAAATCCAGGGGCACGTCGACCATCGTTTGAAGAGTCATCTTGTGCGTACACGTGGCTATGTCTGGAATCTAACTTGACAATACATATGAGGATGGTTTAATCAAAACCATCGTTGAAAGGAAAGAGCTAACAATAGTTTTCAGGAATCCATCAGTAAATTTGCAGTAATTTACATCATCAAAGTCGTGTTAAGTAATTCCAGTGGCAAGTTTTTTCTGAACAGCATGTGCATGTCAACGTTTGAAGCAAATTAAGGTCTCATTCATTTCACCGATTCGAGTTTAAAATTCAAATTTTACTATAGTAAAAAATTCTCAAAAATAGTCACATCTAAAATAAAAGGCTCTCACATAAAATCACATCTCAACTCGAATCAACGAACTAAACGGACTCTCAGAATATCACCACTAAATTTTAATGTTAGAACCCTCTCTGAGGGGGATGAGAATATTGTTATGATGATATATGTTTGTTTATTTGTTAGGTCATTATTCGTTTTTTCTGTTTCACATTTTTATGCTTAGCTTGTATGAGACTGATCATCTCCAATGCATTATTTCTCACATACATATGAATTCACTCCATATTTATTTCTTGCATACGTGTACATTAATTCACTCTGTTTTAAAACATAGAACAAAGTAAAGCTGAAAGTCCACATCATATAAGGCAGATTATTCGCCAAATATCTGTTATTCGCTTATAAATCACTCCTCCTTTCAGATCAAAGATCACTATATCATCTTTGGCAGTATCTGGACACCCATGACGATCAACCCACTCTTCCAATATCTGTCGTCATGTTCGCCCATGTGGAATTTTAGTTCGCCAAAATTTTCAGGGAATGTTCTAAATTTTCCGGCAGGGATCTCCAACCATTGTTCTCTCGGTTTTTTCGACATATCGACTTTGTTCACATGCTTGCTTCCGTCCGGGAGAGTGAGTTCAACATTCATTGGATTGTTCCAACCAGAAGCGTTGGATTTCAACTTTACAACAAATGATACTTCATACAAGGTGTCATGCGACAGCTTCGTTGTATCAAAATTCCCATGCACTTCTAGCCAACATACGTTAATCAGTTCAGCCATCTTGTTGGTATGACAACTGAATCATTATTGGTGCCCAACAAATGAGAAATAATTACGTACTAATAATTTTTTCAAGGATTTTTTTTTTTTTGTGCGTCATAAATTTCCATGATATGGTATTTCCGAATTGCACGTGTTAATATAAATTCTATCTTAACCATTTGAAGTGATCAAGAATATACACTACAAGAATATATATAGAAAGATACCTTGTTCCTTCTGGAAGCAGCCAACGCCAGTAACGAGAATCATCGCCCCAAGTAATTGAAAGATCTTTTGCATACAACATATAGCCTGTCTTCGCCATCTCGTCAACGGTCAATTTTGGCACAAATTACTGATAATAAGAAGAGAAAAATTAATAAAGACAATGGTAAAAATTATGGTTTTGGCTGTCGAAATTCTCACGGCCAATTATGGCATATTTACTAATCAGTAATAGAATGAAATTCACATTAGGAAGGATTCAGGTTTTTAGTTTGATCCTATGGACTCTCTAATGGGTCCATGATAGTATTTTGGTGCTTATGATTAAATGAAAGAAGTTTTCTTTCTGAAAAAGTAACAGGCCAATTTGGGTGTAATTTCAACTATTTTTTTTAGTATACTACGTAATTAATTCCAATTGAATAGAAACAAAGTGAAGGGATCGACCACAATGTTTGGGGTTCTCTTTCTTGAGTAGTATTTTAAAAACTTTGGATGGCCAAAATTGATTCATAACATACGCTAGTAAAATCATGTAATGAACTAGAGGGAAAAGAATCTTCCTGTAGCTAGTTTCCCCTGTTATGACTTATGATATAACTACACATACATTAACTTTTTAATTTTGACACACACACACACAGACACACACACACACACACACACACACACACACACATATATATATATATATATATATATATATTTTGAGGAACTACACATATTATTATAACTTGCTACTTTGTATGTGGTAAAAAGCTATACCTTAAAGTTGGGTCGGCGAAGATAGATTTTAAAGGCTCGTTTAGTTCGCTGATTCGAGTTTTTAATTCGAGTTGAGATGTGACTTTATGTGAGAGCTTTTTACTGTACAAAAAAAATAGATGTGACTGTTCTTGAGAGCTTTTTACTGTAGTAAAACTCGAATTCTAAACTCGAATCATCGAAATGAACAGGGCCTTAAGATAGTCCAAAGAAAGGTAAATATGAACATAGATTGGCAAAAATGAACATTTAAGGTATCAAAGCATGTTGCCAATGGCCGATCATATAGAGACCCTTTATAGTAGGGTCTTCGCGGGCGATTTGGGCGGGTGAAACCACCAATCAAATAAAAAAAAGGCAGATTTTACGGTTTAATATTTTTAACAAAAACTAAATTAAATCAAATCACTAACAAGCAATTTAAGTGGTTTGGTTTGGAAGGTTTGGACTTAAGACTAAAAGAGTTTTCAATATTTCAAAGAAATTATAAAAGTTTGTTCATTCATAAAAAAATAAATAAATAAATAACAATCATAGTTTACAATCCATTTCAAAAATAGCAAATCTCCAAAAATTCACTATTCAAAGCTTTAATATATACCAATAACCAAATGAAAAACTCACAAGTACAAAAACCAAAGTTCAGCAACCAAATTTTGTTCATGTCTAAAAAAGTTCACCAACCAACAAAGTCTTCATACAAACCAACAACATCTTCCTAGGAATTTTATCAAACACCTGATAGGCAATAAACAAACACTTTCCTAAGAATCTCAACAAACACCTGATAGCAAATACTTAGAGGTAATTAAGACATTTGTCCTTCATGTTCATCAAGTTTTAAACATTATCAATGTATCTTTCACTGTCTGGTATATCATATAACCAAACCATATAAAATTATACTGCATGTATCTCTCTGTTTGATGTGCACTAACAATGCAACAATTTGGTACATCATATTCTAATATTATCAGTATTTCAAGTCTAGACCGCTACAAACTTGGAGTTCAGCAAAATGAGAGAGAGAGAGAGAGAGAGAGAGAGAGAGAAAAAAAAAGAGAATGAGATTACCAGAGCTGGCAACGAACAGCAAGGACGCAGCAACGGCGAGGTGGCGTTGACGGCGTGGTGGGAACGAACGGCGGCGAGAGGTTGGTCAACGGCTCGACATTCACTGAGCCGAGGGCTTGCAAGTCTTCTCTCTTTGATGATAACAAAAGGAAAAAAGACAATCAGAGCCAACAAAATAAATAAATAAATAAAATAAGACAAATAAGCTAGTTATTCAGTGTGGTATGGTACATTATAATAGTTTGGAACTTACTTCTTGACCAATTCCAATAGAATGGTGCACAAATATTTTAAAAATAAAAATATACATAGATAGGGGTAGGAGTGTAACTCGGCCAGGTAGGCTCGGGTTGAGCTTGAAATTGGGCCGAGCCGCACAGGTCCCGACGAGAAAAATTTAGGCTGCAACACTCCCATTGGCCCACAAATCCGTAACCCTTTGGGTTACCTCAAGTAAGCTTAGTTTTACGGGTTGATTGGTTTGGTGAAAACAGAGGAAACAAAGAAAATCAATATTCTTTCCCCATAAATCTCAAAATTTCTCCATACCCAGTTGAGAGAACATACAAAATCCTAATAAACCAATATATATATATATATATATATATAAACTTATTTCTTTCCCCATAATTTTCCAGCAACCAAAAAGGATAACAAACAAAAACCCACAAACAAAGACAATAAAAGAATCAAACAATGACACATTAAAAGCAAAATAAGTACCTTCTAGGGGTGAACCAGAAAGGTGTAGCAGGAGAAGCATCACCGGAAAACCTTGCCATGGGCATCTCCGTAGAGACTTGGCCTCTCGAGAAGGCTTTTTCTTCTTCTCTACTTCGTCTTGAATTACTATATAATAACAGAGAAGAAGAAGAAGAAGCAGAGGCGGAAAACATCAATTGTGAGAAGAAGAAGAGGAACAGAGAGACTGAGAACTGAGAAAAAAAAAACTGAAAACTGAAAAGTAAGAAATAAGGCGGCGGCGAGGGAACCAGGGAGGCGAGACTGAGAAGTGAGAAGAAAAACTAAGAATGGAGAAGTGAGAATTGAGGCAGCGGCGTGGGGAGGTGAGGGAGTGAGAAGTGAGAGAGACTGAGAAGTGAAAGTGATTAGGGATTTAGGATTTTTTTTAAGACCCTCCATCTTCACACGGCCGGATCGGGGTATATCAGGTCACATGATGCCCACCCCACCCCCTAACCCACATAGTGCAGGTTGGGGCTATTTTAATCCAAAAAAATAAAAATAAAAAATAAAAATCATGATTTCAAGTCGGGTCGGGTAAGTAACCGTCGTCACACAAGTTAACCGGGTTCAAACCGAAATCTTACAACCCTAGATAGGGGTAGTTTTGGGTGGTTGGTTTGGCCTCTTTGGGCAATCCAATCCGCAAAGCAAACTGTCTGACAAAATCAAGTTAAAAACTGCTTAATAATACCTAAATAATAGATAAATTTGAGTGGCTTAATTTAAATTTGACAGTTTATGCAGTTTGGCTGATTTTTTGAGATAAAGTTACATTTAATTCATGTATATGGCAAATATGATCAATTGAGTAGGTTTTCATGTGGCAGATTTTTTGATGTTTTTAGTGTTCTTTCCGATTTTTAAGCATCACTACGCGTTTTTATGATGTGTAGATGAAAGAGTAGAAGAAAATTAAAAATATATGAGAGCGGTAAAAACACCCGAAAATTTGAAGTCAAGACATAAGAAGCAGATCATGAGTGAAAAAATTAAAGGCGAAAAAATAAAACCGACTTATCAAAAATAAGAAAATCATCTTGAAATCTCGAATGTAGTTGGTAAATAGACAGTTTCGAGTGAGAAAATCAGAACTAAAGTTGATATGCTATGAAGATTACCAATTCTTCATCACAACATGTCCTGGTGAGACAATCTTAGAACTCTGCCAGTACAGTTTGGGAGAATGGGGCCGGAAGCTCGTTTTACTGGAGTAAAAATTGTTTGATTTGATGTGAGATTCTTCACTAAAATGGAAAACAAAGCACATAATTTTCTTTGATCAGTTTCGGTGCCAAAAACAAAAGGGCTGTCATGACAAACCAAGTAGAGTTTCATATCTTTTTCTCCTTTTTTTAATCATATCTTATTCCTCCATTTTTGTGTTTTTACTTTATAATGCTTTGTTTTTTTTTTTCCTGAAGCGACTTAAATATGGTAATGCTCCATCTAACATATCTAATCTAATATCTAACATTTAACGTCCATAGGACCAGACTTGTCTTTTCCTAAGGTTTTACTTTAACTAAAACTGAAAGGACAACTTAAAAAAAAAAAAACGACCAGTGGCGTACTTCTATAGGGGTTATAAGCAGAGTTGTACAAAGTTAGTCTTATGGTAGATATTAGCATTATTTTTTTATTATTTTTTTATTACTTTTTATATTTATTATTAGATACGTAGATTTTATTATCTTATTTTTTATTTAAATAATATTATATTATGTTAATAGAGTTTAAGTGTATATTTTATTATTTTGTTTTTTTATTTAAATAATACTATATTATGTTAATAGAATTTAAGTGTCAAATAATAAATATAGAAAGTGATAAAAAAAGTAATGCTATCATTTAAGACGTCGCGGACTGTATGGTTTACCGTTGTCTCGAACAACGCTCGTTTTTGATCTTGCACATCTAGGACGTCGCGGGAACCTCCACTTCCTCTAGGGGGATGGTGGTTTGTGAATGTCAGAACAGGAGTTTTAAATATTGATTATAGCCTAGTAGTTTACAATTATAAGTGGAATGATTCATATCCAAAGATATTGCGCAAGGACGCGATGAGTATTCAAGCTTGTGCTCCCCAGCATTGACGATTTACATTCTCGATTGATATAGCTATAACTCACAGTTAAAATATTGCCCATCGCTATAGTTAATTACTATAGGCGTGTTTAGAACTCGTTTTAAAATGATTTTATTTTTTATATAAAAATAAAAATAAATATGTTTTTAATTTTAGACAGAAATTATTTTTAAAAATGTGTATGGTAATTTTATCAAGAGATTATTTTTAATATAAAAAAACTCATTAATATCTCTATCTCTTTCTCTCTGCTTGAGATAGGAGCAAATGAAAACGAAAAATAAAAAACGATTAAAAGTTATTTTTTATTTTTATCTCATTTTACACTAAACTAAAAAATCATTTTCATTTCCGTTTTTTATCTTTATTGTGTCAAACGTCATTTTAAAAACATTTTTATTTTTATTTTTTGTCAAAAAATGTAAAAAGCCTACAATATTCCATACCTCATTATTAATTAACATGTTGAGACAGGAAAAGAAAAGGAATAATATTGTTCAAGGTTGTGTAAGATCGAAACAAAGCAGTCCCATATATATACCTATAATTGAAAATTGGATATTTATTCATTTGTTTCATACGACATATAATATATATATATATATATATTTCAATCATGTGCAAACCAAAGAAGTTGCTTGCGATCTTATTATAACAATGTTGATTTTATTACAAAGTACTAGTGATCACATTGCCCGGGGCAATGCGAGCGCACACCGGCTATACAAATGCATAGACTCTATGGAGTTACAATAAGAAACACGGCATAAGAAAATACTTGATATTTTAGGGAATTACATGCAATTACTTGACCTCATTCAGCTCTGCCTTGTGAATCTCTAAACCTCCCTTCCATTTTCCGCTCCACACTTCGTAGAGACCGAAATAGAGCTTTCGATCCTCGTCGGCGCCCGGCGGAACCTTGATCACAAAATCCTCTGCAGGAGCTTTGAAGCGCTGATTATTGGGTTGGTCCTTGAATGTAACTTTTGTCCATTTGTACCTTCCTCTTCGCCCTAACTTGGCCATTAAGTAAAGTTGGCAACCGTTCCAACCAAAGGCGTCTGCCTTGAGGGATAACTCGAACGAAATTTTGTAACTTTTTTCTCCCTCTAGCGGCTCAGTTGTGCCAGTTACCTCCAGCCAAGAAACTTGTATCAGCTCTGCGGGCCTACGGGGCCTGTAATTAATTTCAAAAATATAAAAAGTTTATTTTTATTTTCAAAGTTATATATATATATATATAGTCATATGTATTAATTAAAATTTTTTTATATAATTATATATTATCAGATTACCGTCATTTAGTACGTACTGTTTTTCGTTACCATCAGATGAAGAAGAATTGCTGTAATTCTTTATTTAATCCTTAGTGTTTTTCGTTGGACGGCCCAAAAACTTATTTTTGTTGCAACAATGAACTTGATTTAAAAAAACTGCAAAAAGGCAATTTTTAAAAATATTCCTTAGAAATAGAGTTCTTTTTTTAAGAGGTATAATTTTTTAAAAGTAATACTTTTAATAAGTCAAATACTTAAACAGGTAGAATATGTAATTTTCTCAAACTTAATAAAAACAAATGAAATTAGCCAAAAAAAAAAAAATTAAGATGCTATATTAAATCGATTTATAACGTTTCCCCCTAAAACCTATGAACCTGCATGTTCAATAAATTTTAATTATCTATTAATTTCAATATGAACAGCTAAAGTATGACTTGACCGTATAAAAATCGGATTGCATTTGCATCAAGCTTCAAGAAAACCTAGAAATATATCAGAGGTTTCCCAACCAAAAAATAACAAAAGAAAATGAAAATGAAGCTTTGAAAATACCCAAATTAAGTTGAAGATTCATTCTGATTGCACGCAATAACAATTTTATCAAATCTTTTGTGAAGGAAAATATCGTGATTTTGAAAAAAAATAAATAAATAAATAAAATAAATGGGGTGGCCTTACCTTTCTTTGTCAGTTTGTTTCTCCGGGAGACGCCAGTAGCGAGTGTCAGCACCCCAAACAATGTTAAGGCGCGTGGATAGAAAACAAATTCCATTCTGTAAGGCAGAAAAAAAAAAAAAAAAAAAAAAAAAAAAAAAAAAACCGACATTAAGTTAATATTATATATAGCAACTTCAAAAAAAAATAATATATATATATATACAAATTATTTGTCATAAAATGTGCGTTGTGCTTTAATGTTTTTTCTAATAATTAAGAAGAAGAACAGAAAAAACAGAGAGCAAAAGTGATACTTCTTGGACTATCTCGGTTCGATCGGAATCGTGATGAGCTTTGCTAGCCATTTGAAAATAATACTAAATAATAAAACAAAGAAATTTTCAAATGCGCCTTCTTTTCACCCAAAAAAGAAAAATGCTTCTTCTTCTTGTTTTTTTTTGGAAGGACTAAATTGTATGTATCTTATGCTGGAGTTATGGACCTCTTATATACATATATATGTGTCGTCTTCCATATATACACAGAAAGAAAAGACAATGGTTTTTTACTAAAAGCAAAAGGAATCAAGTGGGATGCTTTAATTTGGAATTGATTAAAGGAATGTTATACCTTTCTGGCCTTGTAAAAGGAACAAGAATATTATTAACTGGACCGTTTTACAAACAATCAAATTCGTAAAAACAAAAAAATGAAGGAATGAATCATCAGCAAAGTGGTTTCTATCTTTTGTGCAATATTTTCCATTATGAAGTAAAGAATCGGCCCTCTTTGATTGATATGGTTGGGGAAAAGGATTATCCAGAATAAATTCGAGCTTACCAAAATAAAAGGCTATGGTAGAATTTGGATATGCATGTACACACGTGGACATTCATACATATAGGTCATGTTCATTTCACCGATTCGAGTTTAAACTTCGAATTTTGTTACAGTAAAAAGTTCTTAAAAACAGTCACGTCTAACTTTTTTACTACAGTAAAAAATTCTCACATAAAATCACATTTCAACTCAAATTAAAAACTCGAATCAGTGAACTAAATGAGTCGATAATATATATATATATATATGTATATACAAGAATTCATTCTTTAATTTGTGGGCGTGTTTTGCGCTTTATACATATGACTTTATTTTCAGCCTTTTTATATTCCATTTTTGATTCCCTTGCCATTTGGATAGTGACTTGGTAAACAAAAATACGAACGGTCTGGAAAAATAAGGATTAATTTATACAGAGAAATCCAGCCACCACGTGTTGTTCGACTAATTTGAACAAGAACAGAGGAAAACGCAGAAAGATGGGTTAACTCTATTGGTGGCTAAAAACATAGAAGGATATATACAATGATAATTTAAGGCCGTTTAGTGTGTTAATTCGAGTTTTTAATAAGAATTGATATGTGATTTTATGTGAGAACTTTTTACTGTTGTAAAAAGGTTAGATGTGACTATTTCTGAGAGCTTTTTACTGTAATAAAACTTAAATTTTAAACTCAAATCGGTAAAATAAACAAGATCTTAAACACTGAAAATTTTCTAGAAACAAACAAACTGTAGTCCAATTAAAAAGTCAACGAGAAATGTACAAGGTTAATTAAAAAAAAAATCTCTTATGTATTACATCCAAATGTAAAATTTTGTCTTATTTTGAAGGGAATACTCAAAATACCATATCGTGTCTAAATCACATCAAAACCTTGTTTAATTATGATATAGTTTAATGGTCAAATAAGATAACAAAAAAATTAGATAATTTTGACTTTAAGAGTGTTTAATTCACTAATTTAAGTTTTTAATTTGAGTTGAGATGTGACTTTATATTATAACTTTTTACTGTAATAAAAAAATTAAATATTATTATTTTTAAAAAAATTTTACTATAATAAAACTTAAATTTTAAATTTAAATTGATAAAATAAACAAAATTTAAAATTCATAACTCTTTAATCGATATCCTCACCTTTTTGTAATTTCGTACACATAGATTCTATTAAAATATTAACCGCTAGTTTACAATAAGTTGACAATCCTATATATATGGTCGGCAAAAAGTCGAAAAAAGTAGCTCAATTAAAGTAATAATAAATTGCTAAAAAGTTGGATATTACATGCATCCGTATCTTTTACACGTATTATATGCTTTTTCAGTCGGATCTAAAAGTGGAACCAAATTCGTTTCAAATGAAGAATGGATTGGAAAACGACCCCTTTTTACATGAAAGTTATATATGATTCAGTGTTTATTCTTAAATCCCAGGCCAGAAATTAATATAAATGTACAGTCTCGAATCTGGAAATCTAGCCGTGATAATTGAATATTGGTTTGTTGTTTTAATTAGTAAGAAATATTTGCTGGGAAATTGATGAAGAGCAGCCGCCATAAGAAACTTCAATTTTACAAAAGCAGAGGGAAAGTGGAATCCAACAAAGGTGAAAAGTCACGTTACTTGAGAATATCTGTCAAGCAAAGAACAATACAGAAACAGAAAGATTTCTACAAAAAGCAACTTAAAAATCCAGCTGAAGATTTCTACAACAAGGTGAAAAGTTTCGATCTTCAGCTGTCGGCAAAAAAGTTCCGAACCTTTTTCTTTTTTTCTTTTTTTTTCTTTTTTTTTTTTTTTTCAAATGGGAAGCTTTCAATTCAACTTGATGCGCATATAAATATAATATTGGTAAACACTCGTATACGTAGTTATACGATAGTGTCATGCATTCTCAGATGGGAAGAGTTGCAAAATCTTGCACTCTATTCTTTTCGAAAAAAAAAAAATTAATAAGAATATTTTCACTGGTATTCTTAAATTTTAGAGTTATTTACAATTTACTCTAAAATTTAAAATTTTTTACTTTACTTCTTAAATTCTAAATTGTTCTCATTTAGCCTACTTTTATTGTAATTTCTACTGAAATCAGACCGAAGTAGAGGAGATTAAGTGCGGTAATATGGTTTTTATCTATTTTTTAAAATAAAAATTCAAATATAAAGATCACTGACTTTATTATTCTCTTTTTTCTATCAATTTTTAACAAAAATTACAACAAAATAGGTTAAGTGAGAACAATTCAAAATTTAAAAATAAAGTAATAATTTTAAAAATTTATGGGACAAACTGAGAATGACCCTAAGCTTCAAGAGGCACCAATGATAATAATTCATGTTAATGTCTTGAATAAAATATCATTTGGTGGTAGCATGACAATCAAAATCGATACTTGCAAAGCTTTTGGTATGATGGATTGGTCTTTCACAATCCGTGTTCTCTTAGGTTCTGGTATTTTTGATAGTTTCATCTAATGTAAAGAAAGGAAACAAATACTCTTAAAGTACATGGGTTACTCCTTACTCTTAATTGATATTCTTTTGAGTCAAATAACTATATTAGTGAAAAGAGTATTAATCAATAATAAAAGTAAAAATTCAAACAGACAGAGACGTTTAGTTCATGAATTAGAATCATGTGATATAATCATTTTCGATTTACGTGTATTTTTTGTGAGAGAAAACACTGTAGCGAACCATGAACCATGATTCAAATAATGGTTTGAATCCTCACACCAAACATCCTATCGTCAGTTCAACAATCTTCTCTTGAATGTATTAAGTTAATTTTCAGCTCGACCAGAATGTCAGTTTTTAGTTAATGACTCTCCTGAGGGTTATTTTCATTGTGGAAAATAACCTACTTGGGCCCTATTGTCATAACCTACTTGTAATCTTTACATTTGTGCCCAAACAGGATGCTACATTGCCTGCATGCATGCAAATTCATGTGTTTCCCGAGGAGAGGGAGCGAGAGCGAGAGATTTATTAAATTTAACTCATCTATTATAGCATTTCTTGTGCAACAATATAGTATCTAGTATTCTACTACAAAGCAAAGTAATCTGACCACAGTTCTTACTTCATCTTCTCCAGTGCAATAGAAGCAGAAACCAACTCTTCAGCTTCAACAGGCTGATGCATCTGCAGCCACAGAAAAGAACTCGAGTGAGCAGAAACGAACTGTCGTCACCCTTAATAGAAAAAAAAATAATCAATTCTTTTTTTTTTTTTTTTTTTTCCTGCAACCCCTGCGAAATGAATGTGAAAGAAAACTCAACAATCAACAATAATTATCTCACAGTAGTGAATTCTGTTCAACCTATCTTATGAAAGTCCAAGCAATGCGTTCAAACATGCTCTATGTCATCAAGACTTGAGTAACAGATTTTAAGTTCGTTCAAGTTCTTGTACAGCCATATTATATGAGTATCGGAAGAACACTGACGAAGTTCTAACCGTGCTAACTACAACCTTACTGGACATATATTTTGCTGTTATGTTGAATTTGGCAGACTATGTGCCCCCATACGTGTATAGATATGGATTGCATTTATCCAAATGTACAGATTTTCTGATTTTTTTTTTCTATTTTCCTTGTTGAATATCAGTTTTATGCAAACACATCAATCAATTCAGATTACTGGACATTATGTGGAATAATGGGCAGAGACTAACAGCTTTTGCCACAGCAAGCCAGTGAAAAGAACGCAGGAAAGGGTCATTCTGTGATGGAATGCTGTCGTGTTTCCAATATGTTATGTTCCTAAACTTTGCATTCATCTCCCAACAGTTTTTGTTCCCTTCAGACATATTGGAAGCTTTTCTCTTCCCAAGACCTTTCTTTCCCAGGACAAGTCCTGCAGAGGATGAGCAACAAATTGTTCAGCACTGCTTTTCACGAAGAACATAAAAACATTAGTAAAAATTGAATGAAAAGAACGACACAATGCTAGAACAAGCTGTCTTATAAAGATTGAAAGCACAACAACGAATGAATGAATGAATAAGTAAATAATAGTACAACAATCAAATGTTCATATAAAGTTCTTCCAAATCCATCAAAACTAAGGAAAACAAAAGGCCTGAGATTCCATCATAAGACACCCACAAAGAGCCTTAGTTTGTCATACTACACTACAGAAAATGCTCATTCTCAAAATTTCTAATTCTTTTCAAGCAAAATCATCCACAGGTGCACCTGAACAACAACATTCCATATCATCATCACAACCAGTACCATCACCATCATTGCAATGGCAACCATTACGACCAACGGCACTTTAGCTATAAGTACTGTTACAAATAGTTATGGATGCCACATCTACATCAAATTTATCGGTTCTACCATTGTTAAGGTTGCTTCCACACCACCTGCATTGCCCCTGCCACAGTTGTTTCATTCTACCAGTGCTGAATCACCAATGTCCCCACCACCACTGTTGTCAAGGGCACTACGCCCTACCCTAAACACATAAATACACCACTAGCTAAATCAGTATCAAAAATTTTACTAAAATGCCTATACCAGCATCATAAGCTAATCTAAAAATGAGAATTTTTCTAACCGCCAACACAAGAGAACTTGTAAACTATTCCAACTACTACTAATTCACTTTTGCACGCCTTACATGTAAGAAACTCCGACTGAGATTGAAAAACAGTTCAACTTCATTTCTTTCACCTTCACAAATCCTCTTGAGATTTCTTACCCAACACAAACACTCAAAAACCATCTTAACCAAATGTAAAGCATTTTCTTCTCTTCCTGCTTTCAATCATAAACCATCTGTTTTGCTGGCTGGTCATTAATATTTTCCAGTTCTCCATTTCGAAATAGACTGCATTTTCTTGTAACATTCTAAACAAATTAATGTCTTCTTTATTTCAGTCCAGATATGCTCTATCAAGTTTATGATAAAACAAAAGTACAAAGAGCTATCTCGAACTTAAGGCTTTCATTAGATATTTCACATAAGTCAGAGTAAAAAAGGAAAATTACAAACCAGAATAGGCTTCCGGAAGAGAAATGGTGGTCCCTTGCAGCTTCCTTCCTCTGAAATGAGCTTCATCCACTCTTAGTCCCTCAACTTCCATCCCTTTTAACCATCAAAACACAATAACAAATGACTCAAAATAAAAGAAAATACACAAGTAAATTAAATGAAAAATAATGGTGGCAGGTTTTACCAGTGGGTTTGGGTCTGAAATAGTGTGAAACAGAGCAAGGGCCATCGAACTTGATGGAGCAAGGCAGAAGGTGAATCTTTCCACTCAGATCAACCACCTCCGGCGCACCACCACCATTGAGATTTATACTTCCAAGGGTTCCGTCCTCCATTTGCCTCCACAAATCTATATAAAAGTTGTACTTAGGGGTGTTCGCAGCCGGTTTGCAGTTTTTTTCTTTAAACCGCCGACTAAATTAAAAATAAAATCTTTTTTTGGGTGGTTTGATATCTTTGACAAAAACCAAATCAAACCCAATCACTCATACCGGTTTGGGTGGTTTAGACTTAAGACTAAAAATGTTTTCAATACTTTAGAGAAATTATAAAGATGTTCATTCATTAAAATAATAAAAAATAAAAAATAAAAAAGAAACACACACACATATTCAAAGTTTACAATTCAATTCAAACATAAATGTCTAAAATTTCACCATTCAAAGTATTAATACATACCAACAACCATATTAAAAAGTCATAAGTACACAAACCAAAGCTCACCAACCAAAATCACTCATACCGGTTTTGTTCATGTCCAAAGTTCACCAACCAACAAGTCTTAATACAAAACCACCAAATGTAAAAATAAAATAAAATCAAAAGATCACAAGTACATCTAAATAACAAAAAACAACACAACCAAATTTTGAACTAGGATTCGAGCACAAAGTAATAAAGTCGCAGAAAACAGTTACTTTTAGTAAGCACAAAGCTAGCAATCACTTCTTCTATGAAGCAAACGCAACGAAACCAACATTAGAATGAAGAACATTTTCCTAAGAATTTCAACAAACACCTGATAGGCAATACAAAAACACTTTCCTGGGAATTTCAACAAACACCTGATAGAAAAAACTTAGTAGTAATTAAAACAATTTTTCCTCCGTGTCCATCAAGTTATAAGCACTATCAATGTAGCTTTCACTATTTGGTATATCATAGTACCAACCTATATAAAATTATAACGCATGTATCTCTCCGTTTGATGTGCACCAATAGTTCAACTATATGGTAATGTATATCATATTACTAATATTTTTTTTAGTATTTCAAGTCTACAAGCGTTACAAAAACTGCACTTGAGTTCAGCAAAATGAGACGGAAAAAAAATATATATCAATTAAAGGAAGGAAGAAAGAAGGAAAGAAATAGAGAGGGAGATTACTAGAGTCCAGAGATACTGCGAGAAGGTTTTGCTGCGTGTTGCTGAGAGGTGGAAGCGACGGCCACAGCCACGGCGAAGTGGCAGCGACGACGATGGCGACGGCAATGTGGCGCAGTGAAGACTTCACTGAGGAGAGAGATCGATTTTTTGTTGGGTTTCCTTCATACGGCCTCGTTCATTTCGCTTATTCGAGTTTAGAATTCGAGTTTTGCTACAGTAAAAAGCTCTCACAAACAATCACATCTAACTTTTTTGCTACAGTAAAAAGCTCTCACATAAAATCAAATCTCAACTCGAATTAAAAACTCAAATCAGCGAAGTGAACGGGCCCACTTTTATGGCATGTTTACTTATCAGGAGTAGGGAATGAAAATTGGGATTCAGAATCAACTCTATGTTTACTTACCCATTTATATCTTGGAATGAGAGTGAAAATGTGTGGGTCCCACACCAATTTGGGGTTGAAGAATGGGATTGGCACTCCCCCCACCCCCCACCGGATTGCCACTCTCATTCCTGATATTAAATACAAAGTTACGATTTTATCCTTAATTTTTCTCTTTTATTTAACTCTCTAGGGTTTATTTCTCTCTTTCTCTCTCAACCATTTACGATCTCCTCTTCTCCTCTTCTGCCGGTTCTTCAATTTGCAGGTAGAATTATTCCGGATATATTTTTCAATTTATGACTTGGAATTTATGTTTGAAAGTTTATGACTTAAAACTTAGCTATTTTGTTTTTATTTTATTTCATCATCATATTATTTTCTTAAAATTAAATTAAAATTTATTGAGAAAAATAACTTAGATGAATAATTAGGTGTGATTAAAAAAATCTAATTACTAGTTAGTTATTTTAATATATAGTTAGCATAATATACAATTTTTTTTTTTTAAGTTGAACACACAAAAATCTACTAAAAGGATAGGTAAGTAAATTTATAACAATTTATTCCGATTTTGAGTGTAAGTAAACGCATGAATAGGATTGGGATTGATTCCGATTTCAATTCCTGAAACCTAAGTAAACAGTTTATTTTTACTCCGATTTCTGACTCCGATTCCTGCCCACTCCGAATCTTGTCCACTCCGATTGATGTCCACTCCGATTACGAATAATTAGATCGATGAAAACAAAAGGACGTCAGACAAATAAAGCTAGAATGCTACATATTCAATGTGGTGGGGCACGTTTTAATATTTTTGGAATTTTGACCGATAGAAATAGGAATTTTCTCCGGTGTACTTTCTCAATAAATAGTAAAATTATGAGGATTTGAATAGAAAATTTATTATTTTAATATTATATTAATTTATTAATTTATTTTAAAATTTTAAATTATTAAGAAGTAGGTTAATAATAATTTTATACTTTAACAGTAAATATTAATGATTCTTAAGAATTATAGTGGTTGCAAGTATAGTCTTATAATAATATGAGTCTGTTTAGTTCGTTGATTTGAGTTTTTAATTTAAATTGAGATGTAATTTTATGTGAATTTTTTTACTGTAGTAAAAAAATTAAATATAACTGTTTTTAAAAACTTTTTACTATAATAAAACTCAAATTTTAAATGCGAATCGAAAAAATAAATAGATCAGTCTGACTCCACTATAAGTATAGAGTTTGTATCGTCTCATCTTGAGTTAATTAAAAAGAAAAAAAGCGTACATATGTATAAATGCAATCAAACATGACCAATGTCAATGAGGTTTAAACCTCGGGTATAAGCAATCATACAAACAATCAAAATAGCACTTGCTTTGTGGTTTTTGTAGTTCAAATCCAAATTTTTTGCATTTCTAACGACATCTTTTAGCGCAGCATTCCAATCTGTGATCTTCATGTGGATAAAGAGGCAAACCCCCGTTATTAGGTGGAGAGGCAGAGACGACACTTGAGTCAAAATGTAAATATTGGCACGAGAGAGGCCTTGGTAGTAAATTTTTTGGCCTGTGATAAAATTATGAAAAGTTTAAGAAAATATATAGACCAATTTCTAGTTATAGAAATTAATATGTCATAACTTGTCAAGTTATAGTTTATAATCAGATAAGTTATGGATAAACTTATCAAGTTATAGTTCATAGTTAGATAAATTATGAATAAAAACCGTAAATTATGGACAATAACTTGTCAAGTTATAAATCATAACCAGACAAGTTATGGACAAAAACAGTAATTTAACCTATTTATTAATTTATGTAAATTATTTTAATTCATCTCAAATCTTTTAACCTATTTCTCTCTTTTTCCCTCCAAATTTCATTTCACCGAACAAGTCTCTAACCACATTTTAATTCAAGATTTCCAACTCGATCTTCTCTTCCTTTTTTTTTTCTTGAGCCTAAATGTTGAGTTGCAATATACAGACCCCGTTATGTTTTTGTACTATAAAATTAGATTTATTTCTCTATGATTAAAAGTTCTTATCACTAAATTACAATATATTCAAGTTCCATTCACACCCCTTGTGTTTATCAAACGTATCCCTCTTTTTTTTTTTTTTTTTTTTTTTGCTTTATAAAATAAGTCACCGACTCTTCCTTTTCCTATAATTCCAATAATACTTAGACGTATTGAATATGAAATTTTATTCTTTATTTTATTATAATTTATAAAAAAGATTTACGTAAATGCAATCAAGATTATTTTCTTCTTTATTTAGTTATATAAAAGTATAGCACCAGAGAATTAATCCCTAAGGAGTAAGGAGATGGTGTGCTTCATTTAAATTTTTTTTCCACCCTCGACCTTTTTTTTTTTTTTTTTTTTTTTTTGGCTTTCCCTTCTAACCGTTGATTAGGTTGCTTCTCAATGTATAAAGATTGTTTGAATGATTTATCACCAAAATATATATTATATATATATATATATATAAAAGAAAAGAACGATTGTTTGCATGAGACTATTTTTTGTTCCTTCTTATACAATTTTTATAAGAAGAAAATGAGTGTTTATTTTTATGCAATTTAAGGTATATAATGGTTTTTTTTATTTTTTATTTTTTGGCCCAACATGCTATAGGTGGGCAATATTGAAATAAAACATGAAATATAAAAGATGAGGTTGTAGTTTCTTAATTAGGAGGATTTCTTAAAAACGTAAAATTGGAAGGTATATTTTTGTACGCATCCTTAATATCTATTTTGTTGTTATTTTTTATATTTGGATAGTGAAAGAGGTCATTTAAGATAAATTTATACTATTAAGAGGAATAATTATAGGCAAATTAAGAGTTTTAGTTGATATCATATTTGGAATGAAATTTACCCAATTCTTTTCTCTCACGATTGATATTTAGGAATAGTTGTTTCAACATACCAAAATATGCTCTAAAAGTGATGTTTTAAAATAGGTAATTGAACAAATTTCTCATATTTATTTACGCAGATCATTGAAAGTTGTTTTTTATTGTTATAGATTCATTAATGTGGATTCTTTTTACTTTTTCTTTTTGAAGTAAAATTTCATTCAAAACTCGCCAAAGACTAAATCTGGTGGACCAAAAACAAACTCAAACGATGAGAGAAATGTCTCTATTATTACAAAGAAAATATTAAAACTACATCGAAAAAATATTTGATGCCTTTATTAAACTAAAATATAAACAACTAACACCTAAAACACGAACACCACAAGCCTTTAATGAAAGTACAGTTGACTAGAGGACCATTAGGAAGAATGCTTTGAGTGACAAATGGCGAAGTCAACAAGAAGCCTTCAAACAGCAGAACGTGAAACATGCACCACGTCCAGCAACGTCCAGAGCCGACACCACCACCTCTAAAAGAAGCCCACCATCGTTTGGACCAAAACTAGAAAAGAGTACAACCACTAGACGAGGAATGGCCAAAAACGCCTCTAGACCATCTAGATTCCATACTTTAAACGAAAACATATCTTCCCCATCAATGCTATGCCGCCAAACACAACCACCACCATCAAAAAGCCCATAATGATACGAGCCTCGGAACCAATTTTTAAGACCGGAAATCGAACAACATGCCCAGGGGCAGTCCCGGAACTCCAGCCGACTTACTTTCGCCTTTTCGCTCTTTCTCGTTTTTTCCTAGGGCCAGCTCACTCTTGATTCTCAAACCGAACCTAAGATGCATTTAAGAGAGCAACCTATTTTGCCAAAATTCTCATTAAGCGTGAAAGAGAGTTTAATTGAACTGAAAATTCTGGTCTACTTTTAATAATTATAAAAAATAATAATCATAATAAGTACACCATGGATTTTTTTCCTACTAGAACCACTTCAGTAACAGAGCATTTGGCAGATCCCTTACGAATCCAATGTGCTTTCACTCCCTCTTAAAATGAATGAATGTGAGTACTCTATTTTCTACCTTTTGTGGCCTGCAATGCCTAATTAACTTTCAGGATCCGTCAAGTCCGCGGGACTATCAAGTTCACCCATACTTGCAGAAACAAAGGACTGGAAGGACTCTTCTGTTGAGAGGGATGAAACGGTCTCATCCGACTCGGAAACAATTTCATCATGCAGAATCATGTCATCTTCATCAATTTCAGACATCTCTGACCCTTCTGCTCCTGAAAGTAGCTTGTTGATTGCTGATTTTGCAGTTTCCACAAACCATTCATCCTCAGGAAGTGCACTGATATGGCATAAAGGAAATTCAGTTTTAGGATGAGAAACGGAGATCAGCAAGAAAAAGAAACAAAAACAGTAACTCGGTAAACTAGCTCCCTAGCACATATAAAACACCTACCTATTTGGATCTATGCCTTTAGACGAGAAGGCCCTGATGGCACGAGCAGTTATGGCCGATGCAATCTGGTGCACATGTCTTGATGGGTAACCCGCAAAACGTGCAATTTCCACAGTGAAGTGCATATCAAGAATTAACTGCAACAGAATAAGATCAATAATGAGCTTAATCAGATGGAGTATAAGAGTGACCTACCAGACTATTACAAAGCACAGTTCTAAGATGAGAATTGGAGTAACCCCAGGTCCCAGGTGACAAGACATCAAGTTACTTTGACGTTCTAGAAAAAATATACGAAAATGTAAGTAAATGGGTATAAATTTTATTAAATTAAAAAAAAAAATACATATATTAGTAACCAAACTCATAAGTCACGAGATACGCTCCTTCTCAATCTTTTAGGGTTACAATCACAAATCATTAAGTTCTCAGAAGCACTTGTGTTACAGGAGCTTAATTCAACCATGGCCTGATTTAATAGGAGCTTAAGGCTTTTTCCAATGCAAGGCAGGAAACATCTGAGAGGCTTTTTGTGAAAGCACATAGAAGAATTCTCAATTTTCAGAGAACCCTAAGCTTAGAATTTATGAACAGAATCACACAAGAATCATGGTTTTGTGAAAATAAAAATTTCCACCAGTGTCTTATTCTCATTATCTAATGGAATTGACAATTCCAGGAATACATGGATCAAAATATATCAACACTCTTTCATTGTACCGACGCATACCCAATTGCACAAGCACATCTAAAGCTTACTTGACAAATCCAAATGACAGATTTTAGAAATTCCGTTCCATGAAAAGTTACGTAAAAAATAATGGGTTATAAAAAGAAAATAAGCCATTTGTTGTTTCTTTGGAGGATTCTTCATCCTCTTTCACTGTTACATTTTCTTTTACTTTATATAAAAGTTTTTTTCTTACGGAAGAGAAAATCGTCAAGCAGAAAACCAAAACCAGTGATCCAATTTGTTAAATAAGTCAATATCAATGTTTGCGTCATGCAGGCCTATACCGCTTAAGCTCATTGTTAGGCTTCTCCAAAAACAAGACCCTTGTTCCATCCCCCCCCTTTTTTTTTTTAACCCTGAAACGACTATAAAATTGAAGCCTTCTAGAAAAGACACTTTTATAGTTCTAGCTATTAAGAAAATAAAGGTACAGTTGAAAAAATATACCTGTTGCAACCCAAGTGGCTGAAGAGAACCTGAATCATCCTCAAAGACGACCCAAAACTCTTGCTCATCAGATAACCACATTACAACTGTCTCAGTTAGTCTAGCAAGCAAGATTTTCTGTATCTTTTCTTTTCCAAGTAATACATCTCCAGCCACAGTTGCCAACTGCTGCAACTTTGCAAATAATGCCTGCAAAAAAAAGCACTCGATCAGATTACTGGTAAAAACTAATACAGAAGACAGTAATAAATGAGCATAACTTAAGCAAGTTATATGGATAAACGCAAAATAATGGTCAGCTAAGAGTGTTCGAAGCTTTATGAAAACGGAGAAACCGCCACTGAATATTGCCATGGACAAAGGAAACATGCATCACAATAAGATATTAAGAGATTTCTCAAAACTATTACCCGAGAAGATATATTTCATCATAAAATAAATATAAAAGAAGAGGAAGAGGAAGAAAGATTTAAGAATTTGCAAGAGTTGATCTTGTACTCAAGTCCAGAGAATACACTAAAAGGACATTTTGACATGGCCAAATGTGCTGAAAAGACTTATCATGATATAAGTAGAAGTCAGTATGGTTTACATTACAATACAACAAAAAACATGTTGAAAAACATTCTAAAATGTCCAAATGCAGAACCAAATTCGTCAAACAAAATAGTGGAGAAGTCTAATTACCAATGCTTAAATTAAAAACAGATAGACATACTCCACATTAGGTACAATGCAGTACCATCAAAGAATACTGAAGCAGTAAAGTAAGAAGTGAGACCTGGAATGGAAGCGAAGGTAGGGGATCAGAGTCCCAATGTAAATCCTCCCCATTTCCATCCAAATATATTTGTGCATTTAATCGTGTTTTGCCTTCTCGTGAATAAATGAAACTCAAAACATATTGCCGGCAAAAATGATCTCTAAGCTTGTCAAATGAATGTTGAAGATGGCGCTTCCACTCTTTTAGTTCTGCTGCCGTGTTCGGATTAGACTTAGCATTTTCAGCAGATCCATCTTTTAATTCCTGAATAACATTCTGCTGTGCCCAAAGAGTTATCACGGCATTTGGAAGTAGTTCATCCATAATGGTAAACGCTATTCCTAAAATTGAAAGCTGTTCTGAATCTGTATCGACTCTGAAGGGCACGACCTCTTTCAGCTCAGTAATATTGTCATCATCTGAGGGGCTGGGTAGGGCTTTGATTAGCGAATCCATGTACTTATCAAATAGTTGTCCAATTCTACTCAAAATGTTGCCTCCAAAATGCAAAACGGTCAATGGGGTAAGCTGTTCCAATAAATCCTGCATAAGTTAAAATTGAAGATAGACAGGTTAACAAATCATTACAGACCATGTATAGTTCATCAGTTAAATTAAAGTTGATGCTGAGCCAAAAAAAGAGCTCTTGCAAACGTAAGCTTCAGCAGTGTATGCATGCAATGCATTCTCAAATAGCCAACATTAACAAACAAGATGGAGGGAAGCAAAAAGCAGCCGACCAAGATGTTTGAGGGTAATTTTATTTGAGACCGCAACATGACTACGTTCTAGTCAAATTGATAAGGGCTGACGGGTGACATATCTCATAACTCAAACAGCAAAAAGAACATGCCTGCATTCACACAAGTTAAAGCGTAGACGAGAAATGCATACACTTCATCATAACTTGAAATCCACAAGAAGCCACCTAGCAATAGACAACACCAGACCAAAATGATTCTGACAATAACATTTTTTCTCAACTATCAAAACCATTTTGTCATCATTTTTAAATACCAAAGGAAAAAAAAAATTGATAATAATGATGATAAAAATAAATAAAAAATATTGACTCCAAGGAATTAACATACTAATTCAAAAGTGCATGAACATAATGCTCGTAGTGCTATAAGATCAAGTGTATATAAGATCGAATGGTCCTAGCAATAATGTAGCTAAATCCATCTATGAAAATAATTATAAAAAAAAAAAAGGTGAATATCAACTTACTTCAACAACAAACATAAATCTTATTCCACTATCAACAAGCACACTATCCGATGATGGTGCAAACGTGGACAATGGAGATGCAAAGCGAGGTGAAAAAGGTGTGCTTTCATCAGGTTCCATCAAGCCAAGCACAAATTTCCTAGCCCGTCTAAAGTTCAATTCTAAAACTTCTTCAATGAAGGGGCGCAAAAGGACCAGAATTAATTTGCACAGTTTCAGGCCTTGTGATTCCAGTGCCAAACAGTAGTTGAGACTAGCCTGAACACATACGCTGGCAGCTCGTAAAGCAGAAGCTGTCTCAGAAGAGGGTGCGTTCTCTTTGATCAGCCGAGCAAAGAACTCGATTTCCCATTCTGCCCACTGAACAATCCTATTTCTATAAACAGGATCGTCACCAAACATCAAACCCGATTCCTTTATTGTCAGTGAGATTATAGAGAATACAAGCTTAGATAATGTTGCTGGATATGTCCTTGGGCAGACAGAACAAGAAGGAAGAAAAACCTCAATGCTCTTCCGAATTCGGGAACCATAAAACTTCAGCAGTAACTGATGAGCTAAAGGACCTTTCCCAAGTTTAATTAAACCAGATAAGGCCTCCTTCAGCTCAAGGACACTAATAGAAGGTTGTTCAGCAATCTCAACTAGCTGATCCTCAAGCATTACCTTTCTTCTCAAGAACTCAGATTTGTATGTGGATCCTTCAGTTGGGAAAGCATCTCCTGAGGTTTTCAGCTCAGCAGAGTTTTTCTCTTCAGCATCTAAAGCCTCCAATGCTTCTTCTACTTTATGTTCAGCCAAGAGAACATCAATATTTTCCAAAAATATCTTGTGATCATCTACTTCAATAGGTGTGGGATCTTCAAGCTCAACACTCTCAGGGTCTTGCGTAGGTTCTTGGGTGTTTAAGTTACCACCACTTTGGTTCCACTCTTCTAATTCACGGGAGACTCCAGTCATCAAATCTTGGACAAGAATCCCTTGGGCTGAAATATGTTTCCGCAGCTCAATCAACTCATATTGCATTTCTTTAGCCTCCTCAGATATCCTGCAATTATCAGTAAGATCAAACCAATACGCATTTCAGCCGCTGCTGAAGAAGAAGAAAAGAGCCACAATTAAAATAGTGTTATAATTTTTTCTTTGTTTATACTTTTTTCAGAATGGCCAATGAGGTCACAGAGAAGAGTTCGAAAACACCACGTTTTTAAGTTGGATAATATTAGCTTAATATGCAAGAAACCTTCTGCGCACGTAAGACTACTAAGTACTATGTTCTTTCCATTTTCTCTTTCTTTTTTGTGTTTTTTCAAAACATCCAAAGTACTGTTCTATTCGCGTATAAAGGTAATAAATATGCACATCACGGATGAGAGAGAAGAGAAATATATTTCCTTAATGATTTACATATATATACCTCAAGAAAGCCAAGTACTTTGTTTGCATATTCCCACGTAAGTTTTCCACTGCATCCTTTAAATCCAGAAGTTCACAGCAAAGCTTTCTAATTCCCTGCACAATAGTTAATGTGTCAGGAAAAAAAAAAAGGCCATAAATTATTACTCTTCTCAGCATAAGTATGGGGCGAAGTGAAAGTGGGTTTGTAAAAAAAAAAATACACACACAATGACAACAAGATCTTAATGCTGATTAATTGAAGTCTGACAAAGCAATTTTTCCATACAACGAAAGGAATACGGGCATGAATCCAAATATGACTAATATAATCAGGCTCTCAAATAACTGGAAGTATTATGCATCTCTCATCTTTGGATAAATAAAACAAAATGATCAGTGAGCGCTCTTTAAAGTTTAAAATAGTTATGAGGAGAACCAAAGCGAACCCAGATATACCCATCAACATTTTCATGGATATACAAGATCCAAATACACTATTCCATCAATTAGACGTATATACAGAATCCACTAAAACTCTAAACCCGAACTTAACAATTACAGATTGAATTTAATCCATCTAACAACTAGTCGAATATCAATTTAGACAAAATCCCAAATGGAAGAAACAACAGTTGAATTGAGCGATTCTTTCGAGGGTAAAAAGAAAGTTGAAATGAAAGAAGAAGAAGAAGAAGAAGAAGAAAGTTCTACCTTTTCAGTGTGAGATTGGTAGAGAGAGTGGACCTTGGACTGTGGAATGATGCTCTCAATGGATGGAAAGTCGTCCTCTTCTTCAGAGCTCTCCATTTTCGACTTCTTTCCTCTCTCTGTTTCGCCTTCGCTTTCTTCAAGATTCAGACACTAAAACATTAGAAGAAAAAAAATATATTTATATATATATATATATATATCATGAATATAATAATTAATAATAAAATGAGATAGAAACAGCAAAAGGACAAATGCCCTTTTGCATTTTGGAAGTTGGTTTTGTGAGTTGTTGAACTTGAGACGAGACTCGAGAGTGAAGTGAACTGGAGTCTATGACGCATTAGGTTTGGGTGCGGTGAGTCGGTGACAAGCAACGAGATTTTTTTTTGCATATATCACGTCAAAATTAAATTAAAAACTTAAATTTATAAAGTAAATGAAGCTTATTTTCTATGAATTTTTCTCATTTTGGCTTTCACTTTTAATTAAATTTTAAGATTTTATTTATTTTATCGATTTAAGTTTAGAATTTAAATTTTTCTACAGTAAAAAATTATCAGAAACAATTACATCTAATTTTTTTATTATAGAAAAAAACTATCAAATAAGATTACATCTAACTTAAATTAAAAACTTAAATCAGCGAACTAAACGGACTTAAAATAAAATTAAAAATAAATCCCTCTCTTTCTTTTCTTTTCACAAAAAAAAAAAAAAAAAAAAAAACGTTTTTGCACCACTCACATATTTTTGTGGTATTTATATCATTTCAAATCCGAAAAATCTTTAGCAACACTTATTAAAAATAAAAAAAAATACAAACGTCATTTTTTTCTGTACCATTTGTCAAATATGTTAACATGATAATTTATTATTTTTTTGTTGGAATTTGTAGATTTTCTTGTCAGGCATGTAGCTTATAATTGTCAGATTTTAAATGAGTGAAGAACGACATTCACAAGAAATTCGTCACCGAATCAATCAGAAGACAAAGAGCATTCTGTAAAGCTGAAAATTATCTTATAGCGCTTAAGTTTTTCTCGTTTGTGGAGTTATGCAACATAAATTAAAATGAGTGCACATTGAAAAACCTTCCATAGCTTTGTTTTTCTTTCAAATCAATGTTTGCTTATTTTGTTTATTGTAATGAATTGTTTTTTTACATTGATCATGATATTTCTCTAATCCTCAAATTTATGCTGTAAGAATCCTACAACGAGCAAAATCATTAAATCTTCTTCAATCATTAAGAATCCTACTTTCTTGTAGAATTGCAATCCAATTTCAACTTGAGATGACAAATATAAATATGACACAAATTGCAGGAAATAACTTACTAGAGGCGTTGTGAACTCATAATTATAATCAAACAACAATTTTGATCAGTCCTTTCCCAAAAAGCGGTAATAAAAAATAAATAAATAAAAAGAAAGAAAATCTATGCTTCTAACTTGTCCTTTGCGGTTGTATCTGTGGAGCCATATGCAGCATCAGCTGAGGAGGTGTCTATGTCATTCAAACCCAGTTCTTCGTTTTGCTCCCACGATCTCTCATACTCCTCAACTAGACATAGAAAGTACCAGAAAACGAGATGAACAAAAAGGGAAATAATGTTACTTATAAATTAGCAGAAAAAAAAATTATTAAAACCCAAAGCAGTAAATAAAAAGTGCAAGGAAACAAGCTTTCTGTTTGCTTTCTTATAATGGGAACAAACTTTACTGTAACATGTTCCTTTACTTGTTAAGATAACGTGTAGTAAGATGGAATTTTCTTCAAATAAAGATTCTTTTGTGTTGGAAGACAACGAAGTTTTTCTTCATTTCTACTGGAGAAACTGCTTGAGTCGAGCACAAAGACGAAAGAACCAAACTCGCTTGGTACAAAACATGAAATAACCATCATATCATTCTATCCTTATGACAGCTTAGTTCCAGCAGTATCAAAACATAATCTAATGGTAAATTCACATCCGACTCCCCCTTGAGTGTAGATTTCAAATCCTCCCCACCTCCAAGTTCAAAAAAGTAATAATAAATAATATCGACATAAACTGGCCAGAGCAAACAAATCCCACAAGCCGGGGTTTTCTTTATTAAAAAAAAAAAAAAAAAGGATCACCAAATACATCATACTTTTATTAGAAAAAGAGCCACAATGTTGGGAAGAGAAAACTTACACATTAACTGATGGTCATCTTTGATATCATCGGTCACAGGTGCAACAAAAGAATTAGCTAAAGCATCGTCGAGAATTAGAGTCCAAGGCTCTTCCAAACTTAGAAGCTGCAAATGTTGGAGGGAGACATCATTAGGAAAGAACAACCAAGGAAAAGGATGCCACCATTTGTCTATACAAATATCTAATTCACAATGAAGTGGAATCTCCAAAGAAGGGGAAAAAGAGAAGATGAGAGAGAAAACAGGTACCTAGATTTGCAGAGACAAAGCGTGTCTCAGCGCAATGTTAAAACCCATTAAAAATTACATAGAACAATCACAAATACATAATTGTACTGAATTTGGACAATACTTTTTCAAAGGAAGTAACTTGCAAACAGCAGAGTAAATGTCTTCTTTAACAACGCAATAAATTATGGAAAATCATATACATCAAAGGAGAGACCAACAGTCAAAGTTATATATGACCCTCCAGCAGTCAGTTACAACGTAAGTTTTTATCAATCTTTTTTATCTTGCAAATATATTTTACACTTGATGATCAAAACGTTAGAAAACGATATTCATGTCTCCTGCTGGAAAATATTAGCCTTGCATAGACTTAAAAACAACTTCAACGGTTTTCATGAATCCTTCCTTGAAGCATAAGTCTTGCCTAAAGACCAAGTATATCACCATTGGTATCAAAAAATAAAGAGGACAAGAAGTCGTCTGACCATGTCATTGCCATACAATTGTACCAAGTTTAGTAAATTTCATGTCGACTTCAAATGATTGCCCAAAGTTGTAAATTATAGAAGAATGGGCTGTGCTTTACCTTGCTTAACCTTGTTTTGAAGTCTATCCACTTGATTCTTTTATTTTCATCAAGACTATCTCCAAAGGTAAACCCGTGCACTCTCTCAAGGCCTGCAAATGATTTCATAGATGTTAAAAAATAGATATACATGAAGTCAACTAGACATACCAAACCATATAATAGATCAGACGATGCAGACTAGGAGCAGCAATGCATACGAGTTCAGAAAGAGAAAAATAAAAAAGATCAAATGGCAAAAGACTTGTACAAGCAGCTAAGTACTATCTCAAAACCTTAACATAGAGACCGATCACTGTCATAATCGCTAGTAAATTGGAAAGATATATCAGAACTATGCCCAAAAATATAGACTGGTACATTCTGAAAAGAAAACATCAGCAAGCGTTTCTCATTATTTGAAAGGTGAACTGGCGACTTATCCACTTGTTTCTTCTAGAAATCCTATGTTGCTTTTCGGAAGCAAACTAGAGGTTACTTTGTAACACACATAAATAAATAATCAGTAATCAGGTCTTAATCAAGTCCTAGGGTGCTGGCACGACTATCTGTAACATTTTTTTGCAGTTAGACTAATTTAATGATCACATAAGCACAAGCACTGATACAAAGTTCAGAAGTTGCACTTACTTTCACTGATTTTAGTTATCAAGCCTTCAACAGTGGTAACAATGCCACCCAAAGTGCCACTAGCAAGCTCCAAGTCCAGCTCTGGAATTTTCACACCAGCAGTATCTGACTGATTAGGCCACACAAAGACTGTCAGACAATGAATTTTGTAGCTTGACATAATGAGAATGTTAACCGGCTCTATATAGAAAGCAGACAACTATTGTAGTTCTACAGCTGCCAACTTGCTTTCCAAGCTTTTATATGATAAATAAATGGCATAGAATTCCTACATTATTGCTCTATCAACAATAATACGTCAATTGTGACAGTGACGTCACTGACATGAGAGTTGAAAGCGCAATAAGGTAAATCCCAGTTACTGGCTCAATCATGTGGTATTACTACTTTTCTCTCCCTTCTTTTTTCAATTCAAGTGAATACTTCAAAAGATCAAATGAAAATACATGATTCATTATGCTCTGAATATCAAAATTTTTCATGTCTGCATTCAAGAAATACCAGATATTTTCATGCACCTTGCATTGAAAAATCTATTGGAGAATGATAAGAGTAACTGAATTATTACTAACAGCCCCTACCAACCAGGTGAGGGACCAGATTCCAGTCTAACTAGACCTGATAGGAATATTGCAACGAAAAACCTGGAGGTAATCAAGATTCTAGAATACCTCCAAATTTGGAGTCCAAAGAAACACTCTAATCAGATTGTTTAACTAATACAAACTAAAGTAAATGAGAATAAAGATCGAATTGAATCCATTTGAAGGAACAAGCTGACGGAAAACACTGCCAAAATTGTCTTCCCAATCCAAGAGAGTTATAGTTGTATACAAACATGCAAAGTAGTGATATCCAGACTACATTTCTAACATGGCAACAGACCTTTATTACATCACGGCTTAGATCGTCAGTTTTCTTTACTGTAAGAGTTATTCTTTTCCCCTTTTCAGGAATTCTTCCACCTGGTTTGAGCTGCTCGAGAAAGAAGACAAGATTAAACATAAAAATAAAAAATAATCTAAAGAAGGGAAAAAAAAAGTAAGAAAACATGAAGTATACTAAGATCTAGAATCATCAGCCGAAATAAATCAGACGATTGCTATAGGAAATGGCAACAAAAATAAAACAGAATCATATAATTACAAACCTCAGAATTGCGGTAACCACACGCATCACAGGTGGAAGCCATGACGATTACTTCTTGAAAGTAAGGAATATCTATATATTGTTAAGCTAAACATCTTAGCACAGTCCCACTAACCAAATGAGATGAAATTCTCTCCTTGGAAAGCAATAAAAATTTTCAAAAAAAACGAAAAAGGAAAGCAATAGAGAGGAAGCTCTGTTGGTTTGGTGAAAAAAATCATAATAATAATAATAAAACACAGATACAAGTCTTGCCGTCTGGCAAACTTTCTAATATTAAACATCCACCACCAAATGATAGAGATGTATAGTGAACATGACCATACTTCGAAGAAACTTTTAGAGTAAGGACAAAATGTATGCTTCCTGCATGAGTAACTGTGTGATTGGATAGCCATTTCATTTTAAACTCATAGACGTCAAACATATACAATTAAGCTCATACTCAACAAAAATAAAATAAAAAAATGAAAAAACAGAGTAGGTGCGGCACAAAACTTAAAACAATGGTTCAACCACAATTTCAACCCAGTAGAAGAGAGTGAAACTATTTTCAAAGCATCCAATACGACGTTTTAAGTATCATGGTCTATTAGAGACATCAATTAAATATGCTAGTAATATGAGAAAGCACCTTCGACAAAATGATAAATTATCAAAGGCAACGCTTGCAAGTTCATAGCTCTAGGAAAAATAAAACCATAAAAGATGAAAAGGATAATGGTAACAAACATCCGAGTCTCACACCTTGAGGCACAAGCTCCACATGTTGATGGGAAAGTCATTACCTGTCAAATCAAAGGCAGGTAATAAGTTTGCAATACTTTATGGAATAATGCTTATATGCTAGTTATTTATTTAAATATTTAACAATTCCACCTCTTCTGGTGCTGTGTACCGAAACAAAGCTTCAGCAATTTCTGCACTGTTACTTTGAGCAATAGCTCGATGACCAGCTGCTGCTCCAACTGATCCATGCGGTTCTCTTCTTACTTGATTAGAAGAACTATTTGGTTCTGATGTTCCATCACGATGATCTGCTGTTTGCGACGAGTCAACAAGATATCCCAATGATGCTTGCTGCTCTGGGGTACGTTCATAAAACTTGATACTCAATGATGGGTCATGTGATGGAGCATGCCTGCTCTCATAATATTATAATGTCGACGCACCAGGTTCAGAACAAATCATAAGAAGTCAACAAGCAACACCAGGGCAAAGTTAATTGAAAATGGAAAAGAAAAGAGTTTTGGAGACTAGTATCGCCAATAGGGTTTAGTTATACAAGACTAAGAACATTTAGTCAACTGTTCAACTAAACTCACAGTATGACCTACGGAAAGATAAAACTTCTTTCCCTATTAGCTGAATTTTTTTCTCAATGATACAAGAGCAAAATGAATAGGTTCTATCCGAAGCTTTGTTAACATACTTACGGGTTCTCAATGAAACTGTTGCCAGCAGGATCATCTAGAATGAAAGTGAATGGTAAAACTCCCGTTGCACAGGCTCTTAATTTCACCAAAAACTGGTCAATTGCTTCCGCAGTTTGAGGATCCACCTTCTGCACAGCCCATACAAGAACAAATACGATCACATAACAGTCAGAGTGTGTGTGTGTGTGTGTTGTTGGGGGGGGGGGGGTTGAGATAGGCCCAAAAAAAAAAAAAAAAACCTTGCGTTCTTCTTGAAGTGCCCCTAGTTCATCTGCTGCTCGTACCAATATCCCTTCCACCTGGAACATATATACATATAAAAATGCAATTTGTTAAATAAACCCGACTGAGATACACTAAATAAAGATGACAGAGTAAAAAGAGTGGAAAGCAAGTGTTCAGCCACCTTTCTAGCCCAAAAAAAAAAAAATTTGAAAAGAAAAGAAAAGAAAAGTGTTCAATCACCTCATTTGCCAAGAACCAAACAACAACTTTGTCATACACTTTTAATTACATCAAAGAGATTTCATGTTCATAGACACACACACGGAAAGAGAGAGGGAGAAAGGGGGAGAGAGAGAGAGAGAGAACAGAACTTGGATAGGAGAAATTCTACATTTTTCAATAAATAATTAATTTTACAGATACGGAGAACCTCAACAATCAAGATATGTCTTCCCACATATCCTTCTCTTATATTTAAATCAAATAAAAAATTTTGTATCTACAGGATTGCAATAATGAAAAGTAATTTTGTCACTGCACGATAGATGTAATAATCCAGGCCCTAATCCTCTCATAACTTCACACAACAGATGTTCTAATATTGAAAATAATTGAATATAACAAAAGACTATAGTTAAAGAGTAAACAGCTGAGAGGGGGGGCAGTGGGGGGCCACATAACAGAACCGAACAGAGAAGGAAAGAAAATAGTAGAGATTAGAGAATAGGATTTATCAAGAAAAAGTAGCTATTTGGATAACCAATTAGAAGACTGTAAATAAACAAAGATTGTGGTTTCAAATAAGATACCGTAGACAAACTTCCTCTTTGAGCCTCTGGAGGAATCTCAAAATCTAATTCAGGAATCTGCATTCATTTCAATAAATAAAGATAAGGATAATACATAATATTATACTTGTGGCGTGGGCATTAAGGATTTTGTTAAAAACTGAAAACAAGAACTAAGAATAAAAACAAATGTTCAAATTTGAAAAATCAATGCAACATATTTCCGAAACTGAAAATAGGAACTAAGAATAAAAACAAATGCTCAAATTTGAAAAATCAATGCAATATATTTCCATTCTATCAAAATTACCTGAGGCAAGGTATAAACAATCATTATAAAAATAATAGCATCATAAATGCATACAACAGCAAGGTATAGAAAAAGCACAACGTCTGCGTCCAATAAAGCAAAAACTACTAATCACCAAAGAAACGCCTTAACTTCTATATGGTGTAATAAAGAAGACAAATTACCCTATCAAACTCTTAAACTCCCCGTCGCAGAAAAAAACAACAAAGAACAAGTAAAAATTGTCATTGGACTAGCTTATGACTTATGTACAACCATTTCACTTGCTAATCTAAATCCAAAACATAGCAAGCAACATGCTGTAGTATTTTCTATTTATTATGTCAATTGGCACATGTAATTCCAGTAGTTCATATGAAATAACTTGAATACTTCCTCACTGTTAGAGTAATGATAATAAAAATACAATAATGGGGGAATGAACAAAAAAAATCCCGCATGGCTTCTTTAAGAACTACCTGGATCTCTTTTAACACATGTTCTCAATACCTACATTCTAATACATGGCCAATAGCTATTGTAAAAAGAAAGTTCTATTGTTCTCAACATAACATAAACATCTTAACAAGTTCGAAAAATACAAAAATAATAAAGGAAGTTAGCAATTGCATGCAAAAAGAAGTGCATACTAAAATTTGTTTATTAAGCTACACATTTGAACAACATGCTATTTGTTTGTACCTTGATAGTCGCAGATTCTGATTTCACCACTTGCCGGTCAAGCATCTGTTGGGAAAAAACTCGGCATTGTTACTTGTTAGCACTATGGTAAGCCATTGAACTTAGGGGAAGCAACTAATAGTATCCCAACACCAGAACTTAAATCTTTAATAAACAAGAGACAGAATCTTATGAGTTTATGAATTTATATCACAACCAAAATTGATTCGCTAAGAAAACGGTTCTATTATGAGTTTATAAGGCGCTTTATTGAACTGATGCAACCTTCAGATCGCCTGATGGAACCTCCAATCTGTAGCAACATCCCTTGGGTTGGATCTCACCAGCAAACTGAACTTCATTGTTCCTGCCACACAAGTGAGGCCTTGTAAAGAAATTCTAAAGTTACCTCATTTTGCTTTAACCAAACAAAAAACAAATTGTCAATTTACCTCTCCCCACAATGTGGACAGTCAAATGCCGACAACAGGATCTGCAAGCGCATCCAAAGCACATTCAATAACATAACAAGTAGTTTCAACGATTTTGTCCATAAGGGCACCTTCCTAGTATTTAGTTGAGGTATTATAGGATGCCATATTGAATATATGAGGTATTAGTTAAGTTCCTTTTGTGGATGTTTGGATAACTTTTCAAAAAAAACTTTTCAGTCAAAGTCATAGTATGTGACTTCTCAAAAGCTCTTTTAATGAGAGTTTGAAGCTTGTACCAAAGTTTCAATAAGATTTCATAAACCTCATTATAACATGTTTATCACTTCTTTGAAGATTTGAATATCATTTTTTTCATGTGCAAAACTGCTGAAAATCATCACATTAATTGAAACTAACGGTTTAGAATGATACACTACTTTTACACCCAAATATTTTCTTGTGTGGTTAGTGGATATAATTAAAAGTAATACTGTGTAAGCATTGTGGGGGCTGGTTTGCATTAGTACAATCATGACATTTCCCGAATAATTGATTAATTCAAAGAGAAATGCTAGCGTCGTTTTTTTTCATTTTTTCGTCTTTAAACTCTATTAAGATGATATATTATTTATACTATTATTTAAATAAAAAAATGAGATAATGGAGTATAGTGAAAGCAAAAAAGTGATCGGAGAAGCGAAGAGGTGACAGAAAAAGGCATAGTTTATTCCACTAATTCGAGTTTAAAATTTAAATTTTATTATAATAAAAAAATTTTAAAAATAATCACATCTAATATTTTTATTAGAGTAAAAAACTCTTATAAATCACATATTAATTTAAATTAAAAACTCGAATTAATGAATTAAACGGGCTAAAGTCATGCTAGTATCTCTCCCGAGGAAACGAGCATGAAACATACATACCTTCCTAAAGTGAGGAATCAGAGTCAACAAAAACCTGGTTATGCCCTGCCCAACAAAACCCAAAACTCAAACAGTAACAAACAAAAAATAAATAAACATTAACATTAAATTTGCCAACGCAATAGAGAGAAAGAGAGAGAGAGAGAGAGAGGTTACATTTTCACCGCAGCGCATGCAGAGGCTCTCAAGTTGGTAAAGAGGGGCGTCGGAGGAGTCGGCGGCGGAGACGGCTTCCACCACAGACCTCACGTCCACAATCTGCTCTTCATCATTATTATTGTTATTATTATTATTATTATTATTGTTGTTGTCCATTTCTCCTCTTCTGAACAAATCGAATCGAACAAAAGCAGCAAAATTTTGGGGTTGGCGTATTTTATTTTTTTGGCGGCAACAAAGAGGGTTCAGTTTCTTCTTCAAAGTTCTACTACCTCTTAGGTTTGAGCAGATTCTGCTCACCACTGGAAGTTTCGGTTTCAAGAAAGTAAAATAAACGGTATATACTCTACTCAGTAACGTCCGTTAAAACTCAAGACGGAATTCCCACTCACGTGACTGCCTTGTGCTCACCCGTTGGGTTGGTGCGGGATAGAGTTTTTTTTACTCTTTAAAAGATTTGAGTTGCACATATTTAGCCTTAATAATATTAGAAAAATTTCACAATCTAATAATGTTTAGATTGGGTTGGGTTGGAGCAGTGTAGGCGAGCTAAATTCTCAAAATTCAATTCAACATTTAAAATTTATCATCAAATAGAAATAGTAACTCTAACATTTAAATAGATAGAAATTCAAAGTTTAATCTAACATCAAACATTAAGTAAAGTAGTCCATCCAACATCAAACATAAAATAAACATAAATCAGTATTAACATAAAGGTTTAATTCAAACATGAAGAAACTATATAGTAAAAATGAGTTATCTGTCTAGAGTTAGATATTAGAAGAGATAAGTTATAGCACGGATTGAATTAGGATGTGCGCTATTATAGATCCAACTCACATCCCGTCCTAAAACTTCGGATCGGACATTGAATGGGCCGAAAAAAAAAATTAATACTAAAAATTGTATTTTTCAAATTGAGTTATGAGGTAAGTTGGGTATGCAGATTATGGGTTTATGAAGAACTCTAGACCGAATGAATAGAAACACCGACCAAAAGATGAGCGGAAAAAATAAACCATACAAAGTTGGGGTAACATGCTCGAGCAAATATTTTAAGGGAAGATCTTTGAGGCATGTTCTTTTACACATAAAACTCAAAAAAAGATAACTCAAGTTTCAACTTATTCAAGTTCACGTTCTTTTAAGTTTTAACTTCATTCAATTTTACTCAGTTTTATTCAAGTTCTAACTTCAACTCAAGTTATAACTCAAATTCAACTCAAAAACTACACTCAAATTACACTCTAAAAGATTTTTTTACTAAATTAGAAGAAAACCCAGAAACCCCGATAACCAATTCATTTGTTCCCTCCCAATATATTGCACAAAATTGAAAGATCTTTCTGAAAGTAAGAATTAATTAAAAAAGTTGAAAATAGAAACGGCAAGGAAAGAACTGAAGCTTCCATACCAGAATGGTTTCACCTTATCTGAAAAGAATTAAATTATATATCAAAATATGAGTTTAGTACTTTATGTTTTTAATAAATTCGTGTCAATATCTTAATTTTTTTAAAAATTTTATTTTAGTATCTCAGGACATTTTTTGAGATACAAAATGATAAAATTACTCTTATTATTATTTATAAGAAAGCTTTCTAAAAATTCTTATGGTATATTTATTTAGACTCAAGTTAGGACTCAAGTCATATTATTATAGTATTTTCTTTTTTAAAAATTTAAATTCAATTTTTTTGTTATAGTATTTTTTTCTTACATACGCAACTTAAATCATAACTCAAGTCATGCAAAATAACAAATCCTTAGACTTGCAACCAAACACCTAAAATTCATTTTGTCCCAAACATAAAGCAAAAATCTTTGTTTCATGTTTAAGATTTTTTAAAAAGCTTTTTTATATATTTAACAATAAGGAAAATTTTATCTTTTTATGTCTCAAAAAACTGTCTTGATCTATTAAAAGAAGATTTTTTACAATGTCAAAGTACCAGCATGAAATTATTAAAAACATAAGGTATCAAACTTATATTTTGATATAACATAAAGTACCGAAATGATATTTTTTAAATAATAATAATAATAATAATAATAATAATAATAATAACCATAATCTTTTTTTTCTAGCTTTTATTTTTTTATTTTTTTTTCTTCTTTGTTGGACTATGGGTATGTTTTGCTGTAATTTTTAGAGTCTAAAATTGATTTTTTAGCCATCAACAGTTAAAATTTGTGTTTAGTAAAACTATAAAAAGTGATTTTTAATGAATTTTTAAAGAATTTACGGTCAAAATCAGATATAACCCAAAAACAACTTTAATTTTTAGATTGTGTGGCAATCACCTTAAGTAAAATTAATAATTTTTATAATATCCATAATACTCCTAATCAATATTTGTATAGTTATAATTTACTAAATACTTAGTTATTTTTTATAACAACTACTTTTTTAGCACAATTAATAATAATTTTTTTAAAATCTACAATATTACTGAACTGACTCTATATTATAAGATTAGAATGTGGAGAGAGAAAGTAATCATCATTTCATCGATTGCTATTGCGGTAATTAGCGTAAGAAAAAAGAAAGCTCTCTGCTTCGGGAATTCTTGCTTCAAGGCAGCAAATTTGTCACAAGGTTTAGCCTATGACAGATTTAAGAAAATAAATAACGTTATATTAAAGAGTATTTTTTACACTTATATACTAAATTTATTATTGACACATTAATTATAACATTATATTAAAAATGTTATAATCAATGTGTTAATTATAAATTTAGGCTCTGTTCATTTCGCTTATTCGAGTTTAGAATTCGAGTTTGCTGCAGTAAAAACTTTCACAATAGTCACATTTAAATTTTTTACTACATTAAAAGCTCTTACATAAAATCACATTTCAACTCAAATTAAAAACTCAAATCAGCGAACTAAACGGCCTTTATTATTCGAGCGTAAAAAATATTTTCTAATGTAGTGCTATAATTTGTTGTGTAAAATTTGCCATCACGTGATATAAACGTAAAGCCATTGGATTTTAATGGCCAATTACGTAATTTTTTCCAAATTATTTCCTTGTTATTTTCCTTACATAGTTTAAATGAAAAATAATGCGTCTGGTTGCCTGAGAGCATTTTTAAAATGTTGTTTTTATTTAAAAAAAAAAAAAAAAAAAAAAGGTGATAATTTTTTGAGAATGGTGTTACGAATGTTTTTAAAATTATATTTAATTATTTTTTTTAAGAGATTATTTTTAATATCTCAATCATGTCCTACTCCTATTTGATAACTACTATGTATGGTCGTCCTCCTTTTTTGGATCCATTATTCATTACTCTCTTGATACTCTAAATGGATATTTAGTTCATAGATTCAGAATTATGATTCAAAATTATTTTCAATTTATGTGTATTTTTTTATGTGAAAAAATATTATAATGAATCACGAATCACGATTTAAATTATGATACGAATATACTAACTAAACGCAATCTGAGATTTTAGGGTTGTGCTTGGGTGCTTGAGAGCATCGTACCGCCATGGCTGTGTTGGTGATTACTCTCGGTGTGCTGGGAATTTGGGAATGCATCTTGAGTGGTGATTATTAGTTAGCAAAGACGGACGAGATTAATAGGTCATTATTTGATGCGACCAACCCTGCCCTGTGGTGCTCCTCGCTTGGGAACAACCATAGTGACATGGGGTTGCTCGCTTGGTGTTAACGGGAGGCTTGTTTGGTGGATGACTACTAAATTAATCAATAATTAATTATTAATGTTTTATTTAGTTATTTAATTTGAGTTTTTAATTCGAGTTAAAATTTAACGTTTTGTGAGAATTTTTAACTGCAGCAAAATTAGAATTGAAAACTCAAATTGAAGAATTGAATAAGACATAAGTTAATGAAAACGGTCACTTTTACAATTTTATAAAACCGCGGTCATTTATGAAAAAAAATCCTTTAAAAAAGGTCATTTGTGTTGAAATCCAAAAAAAAAAAAAAAATTTCACACATTTGCCCATTAACTTGTATGGCTTTAACAATTCACCCATAAACTTTTAATTTTGATAAATTATCCTATTAACTTGTGAAATTGTTACAATATGTCTCATATTGATGATGATTGTATTAAATTAATATGAAAAAAAACACGTTCAAATAAAACTTCTAACATCTAATTTATACGTAACACAAATCTTTCAGTTCTTTAACTTTTAATCACTTCAATCTAACAAAAAAATTAAACTAATTTAATAAAATAAGGCACGTTATAATAATTTTACATATTTAAAATTATCAACAAACCCTACACGAACAACGCGCCCTCCACGTCAGCAAACCCTCACACATCAAAAACTATGTACAGTTTTAAAATTGTCATAAAAAGATTCATTGTAACATATGTATATGATTTGAGAAAGCTAACTTTCATTTTATAATTGCAAAATCAAAATTCGTAAATATAATAATTTAATTATGAGTTTGATTAAATTATTAATGATTTATTAAAACTTAAATTACATTTGTTTATATGGTGCATTTGCTAGCTCCAGAATTTTCTTAATCAGGTGTTTTGTAGTCTCCCGACACTCTAGAAAAATTGCATTTTCCCTGTATGCAAAATTGACACCTAATTGATGGTATTCGGTTCACTTTACCGATTCGAGTTTAGAATTTGAGTTTTGCAACAGTAAAAAGTTTTTAGAAACAGTCACATCTAATTTTTTACTACAGTAAAAAGCTCTCATATAAAATTACATCTCAATTTATCGCACAAAAAGTTTATTTTAATTGTTAAAAACCTTTTATTTCCACCGATTCTCCATTTAGATAAACTATTGGATTACCTGTTTCTTCGATCACTTTGTGTTGAATTACATACCTTTCAAAATTTAATTTTAACTTCTACACGTATTAAACAAATTTGGAACTGGTATATGCAAATTTATGATCGAAATATAATGGGCAAGGTAGGGAAAGAAATAACTACTTATAATTTGAAAAGTCCACGATTAAAACAACACATGTATACGGATTTAGATTTTTTATCTGATTTTTTTGTGTCTTAATTGATGTCTAACTAATTAAATTAAAAGAGTTAATTAACAAACAATTTAAAATTTTTACATGATAATATGATTTGTTAGACAATAATTAATACATCAAAATTAGACAGTAAATTCTTATATATATATATATATATAGACACACACACACACAAACTAACACTTATTAGAAAGATCCTTCTCTCTACAGTTTAGCTGGATAGAAAAATCTTGATGAAGCCGATAATTTTCACAAGAACAAACGAGATGTCGTACGTGCTTCAAAATCAAAATATTGTCATTGACTACTATGCAACAATCTTTCTCACGATTATTATGGAGAATTACCTTAAGCCTTAAGCCTTTCTATCAGATTTGGCAAAATAGAAACGTTAATCATGAGAATAATGCAAATGGAAAGATGGCCTTAATATTCGAATATTGTGAACAATTACATATAAATAAAATAATTTTTCCTTTCTTTAATTTAAGTGAATTTAATTTTCCCATACTACTCTCTCTTGCATATACTAATTAATTATATATGTGGATGTCTGTAGATCTTGTGCGCTCTTGGCATGAATGTTATGACAAAGATTCGTGTCCACATACATGTATGTGCTTGCGAGAATGTAAAAGTGTATTTAGAACTCGTTTTAAAATAATTTTATTTTTTATATAAAAATAAAAATGAAAACGTTTTTAATCTTAGACAGAAATCATTTTTAAAAATGTGTTTAGTAGTTTTATCAATATAAAAAACTCATTAATGTCTCTCTTTCTCTCTTCCGAAAATAAAAAATAAAAAATGACTAAAAGTCGTTTTTCATTTCTCTCTTATTTTACATTAAGTCAAAAAATCATTTTTATTTTCGTTTTTTATCTTTATTGCGTCAAATTCCGTTTTGTAAATGTTTTTATTTTTTTTTTCTCAAAAAATATGAAAAATAAAAATGAGATCAATTCTAAACATAACCTAAATACTGCAGATAGAGGTACGCACCTAAAAAAACGAGTAAGCTTGTGCTTTTGTGATTAATGTTCAATTGGGATTTACTTAATTTGCTGCTCAATAATCTAACAACTTTGTCGGGATTATGAGATTGAGGATTAATCTTGCTTTTTCCTGGGGGAGGAGGAAAACGGGTGGACTTATTTTTGTGATTACGCGAGCTTTTGCTCCTTTTTCTGTCAATGAAACGACGATTGTTAGTTGTTCCATATTTATCTAATAATGTGGTAGGAGTAAATGGAGGAGAGATTTAAGGAAAAAGGATCAGCAGAATTAACTAATACTTGTCCCGTAATTAAAAGTAGTAATATGAATACTATTGACGGTACATAATTAGTTTAAATTTAAAGATGATTAACGTGATTTGAATGATCCATGAAGCATTGTAGAAAGATCAAAAAACAATAAAAAAAAAAAAGAACATAGATTTATAATGGTTCACCCTTTTGTTTAAGAGCTACTTCCATTGTGAGGATAATATAAATTCACTATGTTCTCAAGAATGTGATTACAGAAAAAAATTTTCTTTCTGGACTTGTCTTTTCTATATATATACCTCACGAAATCTATGTAAATCCCCTTATTTTGTTCCGGGGTATTTTTCCACATTTTGGAATAACATTCCCGGTTGATTGGGATTTATGCTAATTAGCAGGATTTTCTCACTTACTGCCCCCACTGACTTTGCTTATTTTAATTACAAATCACATAGCCTAAAACAGACTATGTATCTCTCTCGATCCACGTAAGCTCAGCTTCCTAAGCGTTTTTTGAGCCATCTCCGCTTACGACTGCCAATGTGGTCGACTTCTTATTTCCCTCGACCACTCGGAGCGATCGACCGCCTTTAAACATTTTATGCTCTACTTGCATTCTGATCCTAAAATAACCTTCATCCGATGTTGCAGCTAGGCAACCTTTGTCTGATGTGACAGCTAGAGCAAAATTGTTCTGATCATTAAATGTCATTATTATAACACTTGAGTCCCATCTAATGCTCAAATTAGGGTTTAGAATTTTTACTCTACAACAAATACCGTATTGATATTCATCTTAATCACGGTTCCTTTTGCACCAGTTTTAGTCATGGCTATAGCTTGAAATGTGTTTAATTTGGACAGTGAATATGAAATGATGTGATTTTATATGAAGATTAAGTTTGTAACTTTGGTACTTCACATTTGGTGGATTGGAGAGAGAGAAAGGACTCCATCTCTTAGACATGCCTAATCATGGAATATTTGTATGTATTTTTTAAAAGGGTCATATTGAATTTTTAAAATTGTTAGCCTAAATTCTCCTTATTTTTTTTTCTTTTGAGAAAAAATAGAGTTTACAAGCGTAAGTCTCTCAATTAATACTAAGCTCAACACATTAGTATAATGTTATTATTATTTTAGTTTGTGTAACGATTTTCTAATTATGAAAAGAGGCTATTGTCCGTTTGTAAACTGTTGGGGGGGATAGAATTCTGTTTCTATTCAAATTTTTATGCCTCATTTTTATTTCAATTTTGGTACTCCTCACCTTTGAATTTAACTTTGGGACCTCATGAAAATTGAATCTAAAGGCCGCCAACCTCATTAAAGTGCCAATATTCCATAATGATTCTTTAATGAAAGCATTCATTCGGTCCAAATGCAAAAGGGTAAAAGCCCAAGCTCAATAAAGAAAAGCAGAAAACTAGCCTCGATTTTCTTTGCTGCTTTATTGAAATTTAAAATTCGTATTTTCCTACCCCCACAAGCCACAACCCTTTGAACGAGCTTCAGGCTACGGAAATGATTCTGACTCGTTTGGCATTAAACTATATACTTATTTCACATTTATATGACAAAAAGTACGTTTAGGACTCACTTAAAAATATTGAAAAAAAAATTGAGAACCCTTTTAGTTCACTAATTTAAATTTTTAATTTGAGTTGAGACGTGAATTTATGTGAAAACTTTTTATTGTAGCAAAAAAGTTAGATGTAATTATTTTTGAGAATTTTTTACTGTAGAAAAATTTGAATTCTAAACTCAAATCAACAAAATAAACGGAGCATAAGTGTACACTCCTTTTTACGCATCTAAATTAAGTTGTCCAGTCAGAACAATTTTCAATTTTATCATTGTTAATGGTAAATACTGAAAGATTAATCAAAAGGTTATTTTCAAAGTCATGAAATGATTTTGAATATGAGTTAAAAGCAAGAAAAAGAAGAACCTTAGGGCATAGTAGGATCAAATACGGACTCCTTTTAGTACAGGTTTCTAGTCGGACGAAGTAGCAGCAAGAAATGATTTATCATGGCTCCCTCACTTATCATAGTGATGATTCTCAATATCAATTGTGAGACTGAAATGATACTTCTTATTCACAATTTCTGCAATTCACACCAACACACACCACAACTCAATCCCTTTTTTTTTTTTTTTTTTTATTCAATTTTCTTCAAAATCGCTTCAATCGTAGCATGACAGACCACAAAATACATAAATTAAAAATAAAACTATAGAAAAACAAACAAACTTAGCTTCAGCTGAGCAAAATTTAAACTTAAAGATGCCTGAGATAACTCTAATTTCTAGAGTTATAACTTATCAGCATGTCCAATATTATTCGGCTTAACGTAACTTTGGACTTTCTGTATGCTAGTACATGAAAGCATATGCAAGATTTCATTGTATGGATAAGATTTCTTTCTATTCCACTTATGATCTCAGGTGACTCCTGAGTTAGAGATGCAAACACACAATTGATTCTTTTTTTTATTCAGAAAGAAAAAAGATAAAAAAAAATAAAAAAAAAGAGTATAATGAGATGCACAAAGTGTGATTGAAGCTTTAATTTAAACTTGGAACCAAATGCCATTTTCACAATCATTCCATATACACAACATTACATATAAATATAATGCACTCAATTGAATAGCAACCAAGAAAAAGTGAAAAAAAAAAAAAAAAATGAACTCAGCAGCTCAGACTCGGATGCCTTTATTATTCACCCGAGCGGCTGCGTATTAATATCAACAAAACGGACCATGAATAGTCATTTTAGTAACTAGACTAGATTTACTATATTTTTAACAAATTAAAAAAATAAATAAATAAATAAACTAAACTTGACCATAATAATATTTTCCTTTTCTTTTAATTTTCTCCGAAACTAATTGGAGGATAGTGTGGAGAGAGTTGTTGCAGAGGATGTTCTGGGAGACGGTGACATCTGCTTCAAGGCCACCGTTGGTAAAATGCTGGTTTTCCTTCTCTCTTGTTCCTTCACGAGTTCTCCGGCGAAAATTTCTATTTTCTCCAGATTTGAGTTCCCAACTATTTTCTTCCCTTGGAATAGTACGGACTCCACGTTTTTTTGCGCCAACATATTTTCTGTTTCTGCCAAGATGTCTACCTTCTTGTTGGCCACTTTTGCATTTTCCCAATTACCACCTTTGTTTTTAGCTATAATGCCGTTCCCCTGAAATATATATTTTTTAAATTATTTTATTGAAAAAAAGGTAAATATTATATGGCTTCATTAAAAAAAAAAAAAAAGTCAAAATTAATTAGTATTTTTATATTAGTAGAAGCTTCAGAAATTTACCTGAATGCGAACATAATTATTTGTACGACACTCTTTAAATGCCATAGAAACCGCCTGATCCACCTATGATATCAAAATAAAAAGAAATCCAAATAATTAGATTTATATTGTATTTAAATCTGAAATCATTGCATGCACTACTGAAATAATTTTATTATTAAAGGAAAAATATATAAATACAATAATATATACGCCTTTTCTGGTTGCACAAAGGACAAAGAGGTGTGTATATATATATATTTATGGAAAGGACAAAGAGGTATCTATCTCAATATTTTTCTACAACAATTAATCCCCAACCGACAAATTCTTTTTTTAAATAAAAGATAAATAAAATAATCAAATTAAATTTATAAAATTAGGTGCTCCATTATCATGGTCCCCCAACCACTACTGTGCATATACTAATTTAGCATTTTGTGCAATTATTGCAAATACCATAATTTACTATATCCTTTATTGAACCATTACAGAAAATGTGTTTAAAATATGATATTATAATTTCAGCACTAAAAAGATAAAGAAGATAATATTGTAATGCTTGTAATAAAATTCATATATTCTTACCAAGTCGGAAGCTCCTTCGCCGGCGATCCTGAGCAGCCCCGCAGTCGCAGGAGAAGAAGTGACTCCGCCCACATCGAATTCAGACTCTCCGTTCCCGAGTGAAATTACAATAAGATCCTCCACGCCGTTACAGAGCGGGAACTCCTGCTTGTTATTTAAAACGTGAGTGATCGCCGCAGCCGTCGGATTGTTCATCGCGATCCCGCCATCGACGGCCAGGATCCTCGTCCTCCGGTCCACCGACCTCACATCCAACGCCCCACCAGCAGCGGTCGGATCGGCCGACGTGGCAGCGCAGACGTCCCTCATCTTGAAATCGTAGCCGTCCATCTCGACCGCGTCGGCTCGGGAAAACAAAAATGGCGCGCGGGAAGAGAGGTCGTAGCAGGGAATCAGCACCGCCTTCAACGTGTCCTTAAGAGTACATTCCCCGAACACTTTCCCAAACATTTTCTCAGCCTTCTTCTCCGATCCGAAAACTCGACGGAAAATTCCCGCCGGCGATTTGCCGGCGGAGATCTTCCGGCGATTCTTGACCATGAAATTGAGGGCCTCCTCAGCGGTGAACATCGGCCCGCCGTCTCTCCCGCGGGTGAAGAGGAGAGCGGCGAGGACGCCGCCGGCGCCGGAGCCAGCTACGACATCAAAGTAGTCGGCGATGCCGGCGTTAGGATTACCGGACTTGCGGCGGAGGGAGGACTCGAGACGCCGGAGTGCGGCGGCGGCGAGAATTCCCCCGGTGGCGCCGCCACCGTCGATGCTGAGGATTCTGACCTTCCCGTTCTGCGCCGGAGTTGAGAGTTTCGGGTTATTATGGTTAGCTTTGTGATTATCATAACCGAAGAGGAATTTGTTCTCCAGGATTGAGAAGATCTCGTAGGTGAGCTTGTCAGCTTCGTAGTTTGAGTCAATGTTGAGCATGGGAAGTGTGGATAGTGCCGCCATATTTGCAGTTTAATGGAACTTAGAGAGAGAATTTGATGGTGAAGATGGGAGAGTTATAAAAAGAGAGGAGTGAGAGAAAAAAGTAGATTCGGTTGTTTCTGTTGTTGTTGTTGACGATGAAATGAAATGGATTGGCGGTAGGAATGGGCGATATTGGGGGGGTTTAAATAGGTCGTGAATTTGAAAGGACACGTGTGGGCTGAGTATTTGTGTGTGCGTTTCATATTCAGTGAATGCGACGACACCACCTCGGAACATTCCCTTTCCTTAATCCTTTGAATGGCTGGCTAGGCTTCTCTCATAGCCGCGCGTTTTTTTTTTTTTTTTTCTTTTAATCCGCAAATGCTTCACATTTTTTTTAGTTTGTTGTTTGAATTTTTTAATGTGTTAGTGCGATGGCAATTGAAAGATTGTTCATCATGGACTTTTCTTTTTTTTTTTTTTTCCTTTTCTTAAATAATAATAAAACAGTGGTCCATAATATGCGTGCTTAATTAGCGTGAATTTTATGATAGGACCGAAAGTGGTTAATGTACAGGAAACGACGATCATCATCGATCTGTTAGTAATTGGTTTATTAGTAAAAATTCCTTTTTTATGCCAACTTGACACCGAAAAATATCGTTTTATATTTTTTGAGGTTTTCTACAGATATATTATAGCCTAATTACTCTCTAGCTCCCCGCCCCATTATGGGAGTGGGTGTGCCAATATTTTTCTTTTAGCGTGATATTAAGGGTTCGTTTAGTTCGTTCATTTAAGTTTTTAATTCGAATTGAGATGTGATTTTATGTGAGATTTTTTTATTATAAAAAAAAAAAATTAAATGTAATTGTTTCTGAGAGTTTTTTACTGTAATAAAATTTAAATTTTAAACTTAAATCGATAAAATGAACTGGACTTAAAATTATAATAGCTTAACAGTAATTTCGTATTTGACTTTTTCACGACTATTTATAATTAAAGTTCAAATTCTCTCATCTAAAGTTAAAAGAGGAAAGTAATTTGTATTCCTGTTGCTCAACACAAGTACAATATTCTATCAATTTTTTTATATATAATTTACCAAATTTAAAACATACCTGTGTTGGTCAAAGTCATTAAATTTTTTTTGTTCATCAGCTGGTCAAAGTCATTTATTAACATCATGTGTGGTAATAACAAACGAGCCTTTTCTGCTTGGATAGCATATACATATTCACCCTCATTTTATACTAAAAATACATCTCTACCATTGGAATATAATTTTATAACCATATTCAATAAAAAAATAATCTCTATTTCTTTTATTGAGTCCATATTGAAAAATATTTTGGCTTTGTATTTGCATGAAATATATGCGCATAGTTTGATTCATACAAGGTTTGTTGTCACTGAAGAAAATTAATGTATCGTTTAGTTTATAAGTTTAAACAAAAATTTAAAATTGTGATTCAAACTTATAAGACAAGTGACATTTGAGTTATTTAAAGGAACTGCAATATCTAACTAAGGACCGAAGAGTTAAAACTTCTTTTTTTTTTTCCTTAAAAGAAAAAAAAAATGAGGAGCTAAAAGTTTCTTAGCTTAATTTCCTCAAAATTCATTATTAACATGGCCCAAAATATCAGTTGCAATTTCTAATCAATATTGTGATCACATCCAGTCCAATCTACATTTATAAAAGCTCAAGTAGTTTTTTTTTTTTTTTTTTTTTTTTTTTTTGGGAGGGGAAGGAGCGTTTCCAATTAAATAACGAACTTAGTAACAAAAGCTCAGAAGCTCAAATAATAATATAATAATAACAACAACATATAGCAAATTGTTCAACAAAGAGCTAGATCATGCACGCTGCACCCTAGTAAATAATCTTTAACTTCTAGGCTGCCATGTAAATATTAGGATTATTCTAATTTTTAGTATATGCCAAATCTCATTTTAATCTATTACTTTTAAAACGTCCCAAATTAACACCGCGATTTGTGAAATTATCCTAAATTAGTCCTTTTCTTTTCGTTCATCTGACAATTAAAAATATCAATTAAGAAAAAGACGGTTTATTGGTAGTTAATTTTGTAAGTTTATACGTTAGGTCATGAATGTGAAGAAAGAAACCATTCCTTTTCCGTTAATACACTTTAACAATCACATTGACAAAATGACTAATTTACAATCATTCTACATATTCATAAACTCGTTTTTATCCCGTTTTAAAAGTCATGAACTAAAATACAATTTGACCTACAATTCAGAAAATTAAAAGGGAATTTAATCTAAATATTATTTATGCGTACAATAGCATCATTTTAACCCGGGCAAGATGTAGGGTGCAAAGAAAAAACATGGGGAAAGGGAAAAGCACTATTAAAACCGAAAATATCGTTTGTGTGTATGTCAATCACGTAAGTAACCATCATAGTACGTAGTATATATATATATATATATATATATGGGGCCAATTAATTAAAAGTTTGGAGACATAAATCTATATAGAACATGATCTTTATATTGTGTGATGTGATCGATAGCCAAAAGTGATTTCTAATACAATAGCGTTATTATATATAGATATTTCAGTCCATTCATAAAAGAATCACAAAAAAACAAATAAGATTATTGTATGATTTGATAAATACTACCGTCACTTTTTTTTATCACTTTATGCATTTATTGTTTTACACATTGACTCCTCTATCTTATTTTTAGTTTAAATGATAATATATTATCTTAATAGAGTTCACGTGTCAAATAATAAATACAAAAATAATTAAAAAAATGACAAAAATAATGACATTAGTATTTCTCTTATGACCTGCTTACCATGCAGTGCAAGCTAATTACACCTTGATTTGATATAGCATGATCCAAGGAGTGCAAGCTAATTACACCTTGATTTGATATAGCATGATCCAAGGAACTCAACCCAAAATGAAGGTACCACGTGAACTTTAGATCAAGTATACCATATAGGCTTCGTTTATTTTATCAATTTGAGTTTTTCATTCTAGTTAAAAGCTTTTACAAAAAGTCACATCTAACTTTTATGCTACAATGAAAAGCTCTCACATAAAATCACATCTCAACTCGAATTGAAAACTCGAATTCGCGAACTGAACGAGGTCATAAAGCCGGTGTTTTTTTAATCACTTTTTCGGGTTTTTACTTGGAGTTTTAAATCATGTCAACGTTCTCTGATCAACATATTGATCCTAAACTAATAAACTTTTCCACCCATATTGAAAGATAGTTGACATGATTAACCTAACGGTTAAAAAACTTGTTGCATATTCCAATAGATGACAAGTGACCTCATTTCTTGGTTAATTCTTTAGCTAATTACCACTTGACAAGGTAGATAAAAAATTGCATTTTCATTTGGTTCATAAGTTTGAACAGAAAAATTTTAATATGAACTTAAATTTTATAAGAGAAAATAATGTAATAAAAAGATTTAAATAGGAATAATTGAAACTTAAGAAGGCAAGAAAATCCTAGATGTATCCCTATGAAAAGATATTTTGTTATGGGCAGAAACACAGGTACAAATGATTTTTTTTTTCAAGTACAGTGTACGAACAGTTTCGAATCTGATATCTGACTTTGACACTGGACGCAATAAAATCCTTTGTAGGGCATTCAAAAAGATATTGGCTGGCTGCCCATACATAACTGGCTTTGATTTCTCTTTTTCCTTCCTTGGTTCCCCCTTTTCTGAAAAAATGCCAAATACTTCATTCAAAAATAGGCTTTAGTTCTTTTCATTACAGCCCAAAATTAAAAAAAAAAAAAAAAAAAAAGAAAAATTAAACATGGTCAGAAGTGTATGGTTGTAATTTGCTCTGCATGCAAAAGTTAATCATTTGAAGTAATAATATTATTTGCACTATATATATGGATATAGTTTTTTTAACGGATATTCAAATATTTATACATTAGTAAGTATTATTATTTTAATCGTAGAATAATAATAACAGTTATAGTAAATTATGTATGTCTTGCACTCTTGTGAGCCTTTGTCCCTTGATCTTGAACCCTTCAGGCTCAATTCTCTAATCTTCTGATTTTTTTTTTTCTTTCACTTTCGGATTCTTCTCTTAAATTTGTGGTTTTAAATTTTTTTATTTAAGCACATTAGGTCTCAAAATACAAGTATTATTAAGTAAAAAGGGTGAAAATGAAAAAGAAAAACCATTAATCGTTTATAAGTTATAACCATTGAATTTCTATGCCATTACAAATAAAAGGATCCTAACTCGATCCTAACTAACATTATTTGTTTGGCTATTTGTCTATTTTTCAATACTGTTTCTCCTTCATATCCAGGCTTGTATACACAAATTCAACTACAATATCGTTTATTTTACCAATTCGAATTTAAAATTTAAATTTTATTACAGTAAAAAGCTTTCAGAAACAGTCACATTTAATTTTTTTATTACAATAAAATTTTTTTACATAAAATTACATCTCAACTTAAATTAAAAACTCAAATCAACCAATTAAACGAACCTTATGTTTCTATCATCATCCATTGTCATTAAATATTTTTTTTTTCCCTCCCCTACAATGTCAAATATCTTCTCCATATCTCTATATTTTAGAAAATGGATAGTACATCCGACTAGTCCTTGCAATTCACTACACATCCCACAACCAAATGTGACAATAAATGATCAAATCCCATCGGATTTTCGTACAACAAAGCATCAAATTTAATGCTAGTATGGTCACGTTAGAAATATCATATATTATACAATATATATATTTACATACATATATATATATATATTTACAGTTGTCAAATGGGTCCCCTTCCAAATTGACAAATGCAAAGTTGCTTAGCTGTCTGTGTCAGGCAGACTGTGCATGAATGGCGTTGTACGGGCCTTTTTTTCAGAATTTCAGGTACTCCCTCCTCACTCAACCACTAAAAATTGGACCACCAAACTTATATCTACATTGATTAGCAAAAAAAAATAAAATAAAAAATAAAAAATAAAAAATAAAATTTTATCTATACGTACGTCCCAGTAATAGTCGGCGGAAAGAGATCTTAGCCACACGTGGGGTTCATCCGTTGACTTTCGCAGTTTTAATTACTAATTAAAATATCCACTCCAGCTAATGTTAATTGGTTACGTCACAAGACTCAATACCAAATTAGTTTGCGGTGACGAGGTTTATATTAGTACTGAATTTTAGGTTGTCAGATCATCAGTTACATTGTAGCACGTTAGATTAGATTAATTTCACTGTTAGTTTATCCACTCTCCCGATGAGTCAAATAATTTGATCAGAACTGTGTTGACTTTGTGTAGCCATACGGTTCTCGTTAATTGTTAATTTTAACGTTAATTTACTCCCTTAAATACGGGTGTATAGTTGAGTATTTAATTTGAGCAGAAATATAATTTTATATGAGAGTTTTATAATTATAGTAGAAAAAATTAAATGTGATTTTTTATAAGAACTTTTAATTATAATAAAATTAAAATTGAAAATTCGAATCGGTAAAATAAATGAGGCTTTAATATTATTATTTTTATCATAAGATATAAATCTGATGATCGTAATAAATTAAATGGTTGAACAAAAACTTTATAATAACTAATAAAATTAGATTATTATCACGTTATATTATTAAATTTCTATATTTAATAGGTAACTATATTAAGAACGTAATTAGTGAAAATTTCTTTATATATATATATATTTTAAAGATGTTGTCTTAATATGTATGTTGGCATAGACTATGCAAATTTATATGATAATTGGAACTTTTTTTTAATTGATTTTTTTTTTGTTGTCCCCTAATACTCTCTCTTTATTTGTAGTGTGGGCATGAACAACAATGGGCATATTTCAAGGAGGTTTATAAAAGTGAGGGCAAATTCAAACTACGATAACTTAAATAGGCTGTGTAAAATTTATTTTTTATAATTTAAATTTTTTATTACAGTGTTTTCTTATAAAATTCAAATTAAATTTTCTACTATTTGTTCTCTCTTACATAAATTAACTTTTCAACTCAAATTTTAACTCGAACTCACGAAAAAAACGAGCCTTAGATAGAATCCGTTTAGTTCGTTGATTCAAGTTTTTAATTCAAGTTGAGATGTGAAGCTTCGTTCACTTCGTAGATTCGAGTTTTCAATTCGAGCTGAGATGTAACATTTTATGAGAACTTTTCACTGTAGCAGAAAAAGTTAGACGTGACATTTTCTGAGAACTTTTGACTGTAGAAACCTAAATTTGAAAACTCAAATCGGTGAATGAATGAGACCTTTATGCGAGAGCTTTTTACTGTAACAAAAAAGTTAGATATAACTGTTTTTAAGAATTTTTTACTATAATAAAATTTAAATTTAAAATTTAATTCAGTAAAATAAAGAGGGCCTTAATTTATTAGTGTGGCGAGTAAGGAAGGAATTTTTGAAATTTTTTTGTTGGAAGAATTTTTGAATATTTAAAGGTGAGAAAAGTGAATTTTTAAATTCTTAAGATTTAGTACTAGGTACTATTCCTGATGACCGCACTAGTTATTATTTATTAATTTTGAGAATGATTGACTGGGATTTTTTTTCTCCCTAATGATGAAGTGATTCTTTTTTATGCTGAATGTAATAATGAAAGAGATTGATAAGTAGCTTTCACTGTAGAATCATTAATACGTCTCCAACCGCACATTCGTACATTGCCGATAAAAAAAGAAAAAGAAAAACCTCACTCGTACAATAATTTGCAGTAGCACAAGTAAGCTATAAATTTCTTTTCAAGCAACCAAAAAAAAAAAAAAAAAACAAAAGAAAAAAAGTAAGTTATAAATTAAGATCCGTTTATTTTATCAATTTGAGTTTAAAATTTAAATTTATTACAGTAAAAAAACTCTCAAAAATAATTATATTTAATTTTTTTACTATAATAAAAAATTTTCATATAAAATTACGTTTTAATTTAAATTAAAATTTTAAATTAATAAATTAAGAGAAATAGTAGAAAATAGGTCAATATGAAAAGCTTAAGAAAGTAAATAGGTCAATTTTTAGTTATAGAAATTAATAGGCCATAACTTGTCAAGTTATGGTTCATAACCAGATAAGTTATGAACAAACTTGTCAAGTTATAGTTCATAACCGGACAAGTTATGGATAATTATGAATAATAACTTGTCAAGTTATGGTTCATAACCAGACAAGTTATGGACGAAAATAATAATTTGGCCTATTTATTAACTTATGTAAACTATTGGCCTATTAATTTTAATTCATCTCAAATTTTGGCCTATTTTCCTCTTTCTCCCATAAATTAATCGGGTTTTAAGAAGTGCTATGGACAATTGTAACCTTCTTGCACGTCCTATTAAAATAAATTTCCTCACTTAATTGACTCACTAAAAGGAAAGGGTCCTCTTTTGACCTAATCATAGTCATACAATTTTTTTTGTTCCTTAATCTCTAAACCAAGATAAACGAGTCCCCCACTTTACTTCCCTTCAAAGATGCTGCTGCTCTAAACACTTTTCTATTTAATTGCTAAACAATTCTGCCCATACACTTACAGAACTAATAAATAAACTTCAAAATTATAAAAAAAAAACAAAAAAAAACAAAAAAGAAATTAAAGAACAAGAGTACAAACACCTTTACAATAAACAATCTAAAGTTGCACACGAGTTTAATATTGTCTCATTCTTTTTCTTCTATAGCAAATTCTTCCTATTATTATAATTATTAATATTTTTTTTAAAAAAATACATAAAATAATTAGACCCATTCATTTTCATGGTAACTTCCTCAAGTCCTCACCGACAGCTCAAATACATGCCCTCTGAACCACAACAAACGACAGGCTCTCCTTAATTAAAGCCACGGCCTAATACCCAGAAAAAGAAAAAAGGAAAAAAAAGGCTAATTGGAATCTGCAAACGATATTTTGTCACCTCCCGGGTCATGCCAGGCCGAGTGGGGACACATTCCAAAATTAAGCGGTAGGTAACAAAGGTTAGATCGCCTTTGCCTGCGCCAAAACCAAAGCTTAATTAGGAGAAAACGTATTGTCCCCCACGTCTACTTGTCGGCTTCAATCCATTAACTTTACTTCTAATAATGAACCCGGGATTATTATTATTAAATAGACGATTTAGTTTATGAATTTAGAATTATTCTCGATTTATGTGTGTTTTTTATGAAAGAAAATATTGTAGTGAGTCACAAACTATAATTCAAATCATGACACGGATCATTACTCCAAATGCATCCTAAAATTCATTTTATGGTGAAAAATACTATTTTACTCTACTGTTATGAGTTATTTTTTTAACCGTTCGATTAACTTTTCACGGTCTGATATACAATATGAACAGTTTTGTGTCACGTGATTTAATACGGACGTACACGAATCTAATTAATCTAACAACTAAAAACAACAATTCCTACTTGTTGAGTAAAATAGCATTCTCTGCCATAAAAATTCTCTTATTATTTTGGTTATTGCTGAAATTATCTTATTTGCACTATATATATATATATAATTAACTTTTCTTCTTTTCCCCCACCGGACAAAGAGATTTGTCGACTTAATCATGTGTTTCGATCTCTAATCATTTGGATTAGTTAGACATAAACATTAACATATATTTCTTGTGTTCCTAATTTATGGTTTTTATGATTTCAATTAGTCTTCCATTGTCTGACGGTATGGAAGCTTGATTTGGATGAAGGAGAATATTAATCTTAAAAGCAAAGGCGTGTGCATTTTCGTTAATTATAACATTAACGACATTAATCATTCCTTTGTGTGCATTTTTCGTTATAACATTAACGACATTAATCATTCCTTTGTGAGTTCAGTTGTAGTTAACGAGGTGATCTGTTATAAGAAGAATAAATCTCATAATCAGCAGATAGAGATATTTGCACTCAAAAAAAATATTTTTCCCCTCAATTGGTGAATCAATGTTATATCATATTACATCTTATAAAAAAAAAGAAAGTTATCACTAAATTGCTTAAAAGAAATAGGAGACTTCTTTTATGGTATAGTATAATTTTGAATTGTTTATTTTCATCAATTTTTTTTAAATCAGGTATGATTCTGATATAATTATCTGACGGTTCATAACATATTCCTTAATAAGCCTTTTTTTTCTCGTACAGATTCTCCAAAGAAAAAAGGATTAAGATAGAGTTTCATAACCAATTTGTTAGTTTATAAAATTTAGATTATAATGAGACATTAGTTGAACAAACAAAAGATAAAAAACGGAAATTGTAGTCTAATAACATAGTATCAATTTGGTGCTTAATGACGCACTGTTGGTAGGTATTATGACAATCGAATGTGCCATTATATTCATCAAATCTCAACTCTTCTAGCATAATAAGAATTGAGATTCAGAATTAACTCTATGTTTATTTACTCATTTATATCCTGGAATGAGAGTAAAAATGCGTGGATTCTCACACCAATTTAGAGTTGAGGAATAAGATTGACACTCCCTCCACCCTCACCGGATTGCCACTCACAATCTTGATATTAAATGAAAAATTATGAATTTACCCATAATTTTTTTTCTTCATTCCACATGTTATCTCTTCTTTATAATTTCCATCCAAAATCTCTCTCTGTCTCTGTCTCTCTCTCCGTAGAAACACGAAGAAGAAAATATTTCACTCTCTAGAGTTTATTTCTCCCTTTCTCTCTCAACCACTTATCATCCCCTCTTCTGCCATTGCTTTAGGGTTACAAATCATCCATTTCACAACGCCGATTCTTCAGTTTTTAGGTAGGCCATAAATTATCCTTTATTTTTGTTTTCATCTTACTTTTTTGTTTTGTTGAACACGCTGATAATGGAAGCCCCCAGATATCACTTTTCAAGAGAATTATATTCATTTAGGCGGTTGGAAAATTGACACACAAACACATTGAATGTTACACTATTTGACAGAAAAATCTACCTTCTTGAATTACTTTTGGTCCAACAAAAGTACTAAAAGAACTCCTTAGCAGGACCAAAAAAAATAATAATAAAAAATAAAAGAACTGTTACTCTTATGATTCTAGTCCTCTAGTTTTTTTTCTTATAATTTGATTCTTGTGTTATGCCTATTGCTGTTCATTTTTATAATATACAATGTAATGCTAAATCTAATTTTATATGTTGATAATGTATGGTAATCATGTCTAGACTTTTAGCACGAAAGAAAAGAGTGATTGTAATGATAAAAGAGATAGTTTGGGTGAAATTTATGGACGCGATTGAGCTATAGACATTGGTGCTGGAAATGCAGATGATGATCAGGAAGAGGTCCGCCAACAAGATACCATGAATGTAGATTTTGGTGTTGACTCAAATATGTATGCCTTTGAAGAGAATTTCATGGAAAATGATATATACTACAATCAGCAACCAAGTGTTCAACAGGGACAATCATCTGAAAGCTCTCTAAGAATTTCCACTTGCAAGACAAATACCAAAGGTAAAAACAAAAACAAGATATTTGAGAATATGTGCTCCAACATTGGGTCGATAGCTAAATCTGTGGCATCAATGGTACCCAAATTAGATGGTCTCATTGGTGTGCTTTTCACTGTTGACAAGGATTTAGTTAGATTACAAGCCAACTTGTATCAATAAATGCTAAAAATTAATGGCTTAGATGATGTCAAGTATATGATGTCACCAATATTTTGGCAACAAAGCATGATTTACTACGTGTATTTTACAACATTCCGGATCAACTCAAGAAGGGATGCATCCTCAAAATTCCTAGTCATGGGGTTTAAATGTTAGATTAGCCAATTATTAGTTTACTTAAATTATGTTGGTACTTTGAATTATGCTTAGGATATATTTTTCGATTTATGACTTGGAACTTCTTTTTGAAAGTTTATGACTTAAAAATTAGTTATTTTGTTCTTATTTTATTTCATCATCATATTATTTTCTTGAAATTTAGTCAAAATTTATTGAGAAAAATAATTTAGATGATTAATTAGGTGTGATTAAAAAAATCTAATTACTAGTTAGTTATCTTAATATTAAGATACTTAGCATAATATACAATTTTTTTAAGTTCAACACACAAAAATTTACTAATAGGATATGTAAATAAATTTATAACAGTTTATTCTAATTATGAGTGTAAGTAAACGTATGAATGAGATTGAGATTGATTTCGATTCTTGGAACTTAAGTAAATAATTTATTTTGACTCCGATTTCAGTCCACTCTAAATCTTATTCACTCTAATTTATATCCATTCTGATCTATGTTTACTTTAATTACGGATAAATAAACATGTCATTTATGTGGTGCTTGATATATTGAAATTTATCTTTAGTTATATCGATACCTAACTACCTTAGGTTTTTTGCGGGTGATGAGGAGCTAAATTTCACATTCCAATAATTGTTTTTTTTTTCCTTAATTTGTTTTTATTTTTAAAACCTGACGGACGAAGATACATAGAAAAAGACAAGTAGCAGTCAAATAGAGGAAGAAGACAAAGTAGTGAGAATCCTCTCATTTGGGCACGTGTTCTTCTAACAGTTGGCACATACATATCACCCAGACAGCAAAGTTTGAAAGTGGTATATATGCAATTCTCCACCGACAGGATTTTTTCGTTTCATTTTTTCGTTTAGTTCGCTGATTCAAATTTTTAATTCGAATTAAAATTTAATTTTATGTGAAAATTTTTTACTATAACAAAAAAATTAGATATAATTATTTATTAGAGCTTTTTACTATAATAAAACTCAAATTTTAAACTCGAATAAATGAAATGAACGGAATCTTTATTACTCATTAGATCAGAATTAAGGGAAAACAACGGGAAAAAAGATGAAAAAACAAATCCTTAAACGGAATTAAAAATTGAAGTACAGATATATAGAAGAGTCAATAATTGTGGTTAGAATTAAAAATTTTAGTAGAACTGTTATCAACGGAATAGGATATTTAGTCTGAGAATTCAAATTATAATTTAAATTTTAATTTATAGTTTGTTACAGTATTTTTTTCATAAAAAATACACGTAAATTAAAAATATTTCTAATCAGATGATTTTAATTCATGAACCAAACGTCTTTACAATTAAAATTTGATAGTTTTTCATATTAACTGTGAGATGATGATCATTCAGAGCAAAAAAAAAAAAAAAAAAACTATGAGATGATGATTAAATTCTTCAATCTTCAAAACACTCAAAAGACCCATTTTAGATGAACAACTTCATCATCCAGAAAATCAAGACAAAGATAAGCTGAGATGAACTTTTATCCTTATTAATTTTGCTCCAGAGTCCAAACCCCCACAAAACAAAATTGAATTTTTCAGTGAATTATTATCCTTATGCTCAAACCCAAGAAAACCTGGTTCATTTAGTTCGTTGATTCGAGTTTTTAATTTAAGATGTGATATAATTTTATGTAAGAATTTTTTACTGTAATAAAAAAAATTAAATATAATATTTTATGAGAATTTTTAACTGTAATAAAATTAAAATTAAAAACTTGAATTGATAAAATAAATAAAATTTAAGATGACATTCTAGTTTCTACAGTTAAATTTTTGGCTTTCTTTTGAATGGGGTGTTGAACTGTTTTTGGTCTATGCGGGTACTTGGAACTATTTTTGGCCAAATGGCAATCATTTTAACTACCGTTTACTGTAAAAGAGTAATTCACATTTATAGTCCCTCAGGGCATGTTTGGTTGGAAGGAATGGAATGAAAAGGAATCATCATTCTGATAATTCCATTGTTTGGTTGCTTTATTTTGGCACGGAATTGCTTTCCGTGGGAAAGCTGATTCACTCAATTTGGGTGAATCCTCATTCAGGCGGGGGTGGCTTGAATGGCCTTTCAATTCAGCCATTTTATTTTTTTTCACCAAATTTGGCCCTCGTCTCCCCCGTCTCCGATCAAAAGAAAAAGAGCTCTAGCCGCATCTCTGTTCTCTCTCTCTCTCTCTCTCTCTCGCGTCTGGTGAAGCAATACAACATGTCGTCTCGGCCGGAGCTTAAGGCGCCGCCGGAGATATTCTACGATGACGAGGAGGCTCGGAAGTACACGTCGTCTTCTCGCATCGTCAAAATCCAGTCGGAGCTCACCAAGAGAGCCCTCGAGCTTCTCGCTTTGCCCGAAGATGGCGTCCCTAGGTTGCTTCTCGACAATGGTAAATAAATTCATCAGATTTCTCAAAGATTTGTGTATTTTTTAGTTGTTAAAGTTTCGATTTTTAAAGCTCAATTTATTATTGTTTTTTGGAATTGTTGAAATACAGGTTGTGGGTCGGGGCTTAGTGGGGAGACTTTGTCGGAAAATGGTAACGAATGGATTGGTTTGGATATTTCGGCTTCAATGCTTAGTATGTGAATCACGTAATTGTTATTTTGATTTGTAGTTTTTCTCTTTGTTTTTAAATTTTTTAATCTAATTATATATATGTTTGTGTGTGTGTGTATATATATATATATTGTGTTCTGAATTGTAGATGTTGCGTTGGAGAGGGAGGTTGAAGGTGATCTTTTACTTGGCGACATGGGTCAGGTAAGCTTCTTAGATTGAGCTATTTGTGTTTTCCACTTGAGATTTTCCTTGTTATTCTACATGGATTTCAACTTTATTATGAGAAAAATTATTATTTGTTACCTTGAGAGTTCAGGATTTGTGGCTACTAATTTGTAATGTGAAAAATGAAGGGTTTTGGAATGGAAGATGTAAGAAATAAGAACGACATTTTTGCGGTAGAGTATGAAAATGGCTCTGTTTTGAACCGTAATTGTATCAAGTTCTGTCAGTTTTGTATGCTTTGACCGTAATTGAATTCTTAATTTTATTGTATAAACGTTATTGTATACACTTAATTATATAAATGTAGTTCAATTGATTATATATATATATATATATATATAATTGTGGATGTTGCAGGCATAAGTGTGGCAAGTTCATAAAGTATACAATAACTGAGGTTGAATGGGTAATTCTTTGTGTTTAAAGAAAAATTTATGTATGCATTAATTATTAAGAAACTATAGTGTGACAATATTGCATAAAAATTGTCTTGACAGGGGTTAAAATTATATTTTTTATGAAACATATAATGGTAGATGTTAAAAGTTATCATATTTAAGCTTGTGATAATTTATTATTACATAAAAATATCAAATATTATTTTTTTTACAAAATATAGTTTTTAAATTACTATCTTTCAAATAAAAAGTTTTTTTAATAATTAAATTATGTTTTTACTATTTTAATTAATTAAAATATTAAATTATTTAGGATTATTAATCAAGGGTATTTTTGTCAAAATATAATTTTTTCAATTCCATTCCGTTATCAACCAAACAGCATAATCCTCATTCAGGTGTTGATTCCATAACTCTAATCAAACAATGGAATCAGTTTATGATTCTAGCGCATTCCAATTCCATTCCATTACCATTCCCATTACTATTCCGTCACTGTAACCAAACGCACCCTACTCTTAAGTTGGTGACACTTTGATACATTATCCTTTTATTTTGATTAAAAAAAAATCTTTAAACTGCAATTGAAGGTTTTCCGTCTAAATCCATTTAAAAACCTCAGAGAAACAGGCACCTGCCCATCGTGAGGCTATCTGAGGGTTAAATTACTCCAATACCCCCCAAATAACTCCTCCCCAAAATTACCCTAAAACCTAGTTTTTCAACCCTCACGAGTCACGAAAACGAAAACCCACTTCTTACTGTCGGTGGGGCTGAGTTCCGGCGAAGTAAAAAAATCGTCTTTGGGTCGATTGATTATGGTAAGTATTTTCAGTATTTTTTCTTAGATTTTTTTTTTCTTGTTTGCAACTTGCAAAGAAGGATCTATTTCTTACTTGTTGAATGGTCTGGCAGCGATATGAAACCAGCAGCATCAATACAACTTTCATTGGCCATCAGCTTGAAAAATTCATAGACTTTTTACAACTAATTCCCACGACAGAATGACCAAAGCACCAGGAACTCAGTGAAGAAAGAAACCCACTTGCAGACTCCACCCCCTTTGTTTATTACTAACTACCATTTGCGACGCCTTCAACTAAAAAAATTGCAACAACCCTCTTGTTGAGAAGAAAACCCATAAAATGCAAACGTTTGATCAACAAAACCAATCAACATTTCATCAACATCAAACCAAATAATCAGAAGCAAAACCTTACCCCGTATAAAGGGCACCTATAAAATATTCGACCCGACATGATTTTTGGTCCAAGCGGTGAACATCTTGCTCGGCATCGGCACCTCACACTTGCACAAAGGGCCTTGCTCGGTTTCCATTGATCATAAGCCCAAGCTCAAAATTTTCCCCCCTAAGTGTTACCTAAGTATAGAAATGCAACAATAGGCCGAGACCCGTAGGCCGGCCAGGCCCATTATACAGATCAAGCCGGTACGGTCCGTTACTGTTTAAGACACGGTTTAACTCATAAATATTAGTGAGTTAGATTGTACTAACATATATCGACCCATGAATCAGTTCGGCATAACCTATGAGTCAGTCCAGCACGGCCCATGAAAAATCATGGGCCAAGCCGACTTTGGCCGGCCTAACCCATCCTATCTAAGCCTATAATGGGCTAGTTTAACCCGGTCCATTTAGGCCCATAATATCTTTATGTTTTTTTTTAAAAAAATAATTTTGTAAATATCTTATGTATAATTATCTTGATTGTACTTTTTTTGCTTTATTAAGGTTTTGTCCCACTGAGTTTTCCTTAGAAAGGTTTTTATTTAATGAGACAATCGTAAATAAAATATCATTTTTGCATATTTCTATTGACTATTCAAACTTTTATATTTATTAACTTGTTTACAAATTTTAAAATAAAAAAAACAAACAAATTGAAAATTGTATGCTCCCATGATGGGCCAGCCCATTCAAGGCACATGACACGATCCATCTTGGCCTACAGCACGATTCAACCTGACTCATGTAAAATTAACCCGTAGTGTGAACTAGACTGAGATAATTCTTATACAGACTGGCCCAATTCAAGCCCACAGCCCGGGTGGGCCTATGAAGAACGAGTTGACCCGTTCTTGCATATCTACTCAAGAACCTAAAATTAAACGGTTTCATCAGAGAAGATTGGTATTTTAACCAAAAATTGATGGGAAATGGGCACAATTACAAGTGTACCCCCTCAGATGGCCTCACGTGATGGGCATATGCCTGTTTCCATGAGGTTTTTAATGATTTTAGATGAAAAACCTTCCATTGCTATTAATTTAAGGGCGTATTTTTCAAACCGTAAAGAAATATAACAAACTAAGGCTTTGTAAAGAAATATATCACATTTAAGGACGTATTTTCCAAATCATAAAGAAATATAATAGGATTTGAAAGGAAAGTAAAATAATAAGATTAATGGCCATTCATTTTTTTTCATTTGTATATTTGATTATTAGATGGTTTAATGGAAAACAACCCAATTCTCTTGCTTATGTTTTCTAAAATGAGGAAAGCAATGTTACGAATGTAATTATTAAAATATCTTTTTACATAATTAGATAATCATTGTCTGTATATAATAATTCATTAAAGGTAGATAAATAAATTTAATACTCATTTTCTTTGATAATGAATCAATACTAACGGGGTGTAATGATTGATATTTCCTTTCCTTATTTCCTATATTGTGTGGGGCTCAATAAATTTTCATTACTATTTTGTATGAGAAAGGGAATCACTCTTTACTTCTTATGTCCTTTTGATGCAAAGTAAACATGCCATAAGAGTTCAGGGATTTTTCTGCCAAAATTCAAAGATTAGGGACAAAATGTCATAAACTTAGGAGTTGAGGGACTAGAGGTGCAAATTACTCTAGTGTAAAAATTCACGATTTAAAATATCACGTGCAATGCGCGTGGCCTACTTTAAAAGTGCACTTACAAAAATAACGTTGAGAATCATCTCTCATCGTCCTTGTTTCTCCCGAACCCTAACAAATTTTCAGCCAAAAAGCCAAGCAAAGCCACTGTCAATCTCACCGGCGTGCCACCACGCCCCCACACTGCCGGCAACGTCCGCAAGCGCCGCCGCCGAGCGCCGTCTCCGCAAACGCCCCACCCTCTTTCTGTCTCAGCACTGCCGTAGTCCGCCACCCACCCCAAACCGCAACCTCATTTTCTCCTTCGTGTCTCCATATTCCAGAATTTTATGCGAAACTCAGAACTCCAAATTATATAGTGTTGTGCTCAACGAAAGAAAATCTTGAGAACTGTTCTCTATCACTTGGATTAACATTTATTTGCGTCTTTTCCTCAGAGAAGTTGAATACTTGGGCACTTCGGCTACAAGGCATGGGTAAGCTTTTTTTTTTTTTTAGTTTATTTTTGTTAGAGCAATTCTAGCTTTGGCTTGTTGTTTTATTTTTTGAGAGAGAGGGAGGGAAAAATCTTCAAAATAAGTATTGTGGTTATACATAAATAATTTATACTTTCGTCAGAAAAATCGCGACGAGAAAGGAGGAAGGAAGCTCGGTCTGAAAAGAATTCGAGAAAGCACGAATTATGGCTCCAACGGCAGGTAAGAAAGAACTGCGGCCAATCTCAACTAGTTTCTGTTTTTGTAGTTTTGAGCTAAATTTTATGTGAGTTTCAAATTTTTTTTTTTACCATAATTATTGATCTGGTGCTTTATTGTACAACTATATCATTCATTTGGGTGCTTGTGTTTACAGAAAGATAAAAAACTAAAGAAGAATTTCGAGGATTCTAAGTCAAAAAGTAGGAAGAAATCGAACAATTTGCTTGTTCAGAATGAAAAAGAGAGTCAAGTTTCTAGCCTAGATATTGATTCTTGGAGAGAGCAGAGTCCGGAGCAACCTAATATGGTAAATGATGTTGAGCCTGTATTGGAGTCTCCGAGAGAAGATGATTTAGGCGCATCAAGGGCATTGAAAAGAAAAAAGAAGAGAACTGTGAAAACAAATTTTGAGAAGTTTCTCGAGATGGATGAGAAGAATGTTGCAATGTCTGCTCAGGCGGATTTGGAATTGGAAAGGAAACTAGCAAAGAAACTCAAGGTGAAGAGTGGAAGATTAAGGGGAGACGATGATGGTATCAATTTACTATTTAAAGGAGTTCCATCTATTCTTGATTCAAAATTGGAAGACGAGTTACCAGTCAAAAAATCTGAGATGAGGTCCACAAGTAAGAAACGTAAAACGGAAAAATCATTGAATCAAGAATTAGAAGTTGAGATACCTTCTGATTCAATGGTTGAAGTATCTGAGGCAGCAGAGATGAATGGTGCTGAGGAGGCATTAGAAGAAGTTCTTGAACCGATGTCCTCAAAGAAGAAAAAGAAGAAAAGAAACTTGTCTGAAAAAGGAAAAGAAAGCAAGGCAGCAAGTGACACAGGCATTGATGTGTCCAAGCCAATAGACGCATCTGGAGATGATGTGTCATTCAAAGAAGTTCCTAGTAAGGCACCTGAAAAATATGTAGCTCCTCATTTGAGATCTCGTGCAGGAAATGAGCTAGAAGAGTATTCTCAGATTCGTAGAAGGGTACGAGGACTTTTGAATAGGCTGTCTGAATCAAATGTTGAATCAATTACTGGAGAAATGTCCGTTATCTATCGTTCCATTCCAAGGATTATATCTTCTCAGATAATCAGTGAGGAGGTTTTGGCTTCATGTTCTGGTGGGCCTCGAGGCAATGAACAGTTGAGTGTTAATTCTTTGTTTTCATATTGATTGTCCTTTCGGTTATGACCAAGTTTTCTATTTTTTACTTGTGTAATTTGACGGGTCTTCTAAAATATAGTCTATTCCATCTTTGTCGGCCATTACTATAAAAGGGTAGTTTTGTGCGTTGAATATAATTGCCCTAGCTGGTCATGATCTTTGTCATATGCTATTGGAGAATTACTGCCTGAAGATGTCTCAACTGGTTAGTGGATTAGCAAAGTCACATAATTATTAAAACAAGTAAGAGGGGCATGATAAAAGTCTAGCTATGGTTTCGTTTGATTTCTCTTGAAGGTGCTCATGTAAGAACGATATGTATGGTTAGAAGTGCTTTTAGAATCCCATGTAACAATTTCTTATACTCGCTTCTGGATCTTGTAATAAGTAGACCACGAGGCTGATATTAGAGAAGGACTGGAATTATATTTTGTTATTTTGTAATCCTGAAGATGTATATCTTTCATAGTCTGAGCCAGTCGAGGTCATTTTTTAATACAATCTCTGTTTATAGTAGACTAGTAGTTAATTATTCAGGGTTGGAATTCTTTTAACAGAGCTTCAAAATTCAAGTAATTCTATGCACACACACTTTCATTTTCTTTGTTGCATTGATGAAAAGATGTGTATACTAGCTGACAAGATTCCATTATTGTTGGAGAGTTTTTTTTTTTTTTTTTTATACCTTTAGGCTTTTTAAGAGATCATGTCTTTTACTTGCCTAATACATATATGGGCTCATTATTGGGTTCAAAACTTACAATTTCCAATGTATACTGTTTTTTATTTGTTTTTTAATTTTTATTATTATTATTTTTTTGGTCGAAATCTATATAGCCGACCCTAATTAAGATAGGATTAAGGCCCCAATTAATATGAGATTAAGGTTTGTTGTTGTTATTATTTTTTTGGTCTTAACAAATGTATCTGCATGTTCCTTGTGAAGGTATGCTGCAGTTTTTGCTGCTTTTGTTGCAGGCATGGCCTGCTCAGTTGGAGTTGACTACAGCGCGAAGCTTATGGCTTCCCTTGCTAAGAATTTTGAGGTATGCATTAGCTATATATATATATTTTTAAGATTGTTACACAAATTCAATAGTACCTACGTTGAATTTTTGTAATATACGCTTTGCTGCATTTACACTATTGAATATAATGTTCTGCTTTGTTTGCAGGATGAGTACCTCAAAGAAGACAACCTTTCCTTGCGGAACCTTACTCTGTTGCTCTCTTATTTATGTATATTTGGAGTATGCTCAAGGTAAGTAGCTTATTTCTTTTCTTTACTCTACAATATATTTATGGTAGGAGATAAGGAGTCAAAGGTTTTTGACCATTTGTTCAAAATTATATTTAGAAAATTCAAGTGAAAACTGAAAAGTGGCCACATGGGCAAGAACTATATTTTCTAATGTTAAAGCATGACAAATTTATGTGAAAAGTGGCTGTGTGCTATGGAAAATTTCTTCCAACTGGAATGAGACTATGAAATACCTGATTGTTTCTTTTCTTCTTTTCTTTTTATTATGAAATTCCTGGTTATTTTCTTGCTAAGAGATTTTTTTTTTTTTTTTTTTTTTTTTTTTTTTTAAAATAAGAAAACTTCCTTTCATTTATAATGATATAAGTACAAATAAAGAGGACGAGTCGTCAGAAGGCAGAAAAAACACAGAGCTAAAAACTGGCCGCATAACAAAAGCCCTCAAAATATTATTTGACAAGTAACCCCCTAGAGATACAGTGAGAACATTCCTTTCTTCTTCGTCTTGTTATTATTATGACATAACTGATTGTTTCCTTAGTAAGAGACATAGTACGGAACATCTTTCCTTTTCTTACTTACAGGGTAACGTGGATAAAATGCATGATTGTTACCTTACTAAGAGATATAGCATGGAACATCTTTATTTATTTTTTCTTGAAAAAGAAACGAGAAAAGAATTTCATTGATGAAAGAATGAGAGAGAGAAATTACAATAATAAGAGGACGCAAAAATTCCTCAAGGAAAGAAACAAAAACCTAAAAAACGAGGACCAGTCTCTAACAAGGACTGAAAAAAGATCACTAAACTCATTATTAGAGTGAATCCTAGAGGCAATGTTAGTTTTTTTTAATCCTTTACCAAGTAACATAAATGTCCTCATACGCCCTTCGAAAATTCATGGGTTCCTCTCCAACCAGATTCCCCACCATACAGCTATTGTCGCTCCCTTCCTGAATTGATGACTCCTGGTATTTGAACCTGATCCGAGAGACAATCCTCCTAATTTTCTGCAGCCCTTGGGTAAAACCCAAGTCATTTCCCGTTTTCTTCAGAAAAAATGCACCATAAATGGTACGAAAATGGAAATGATAGACTCCCCACTCCCTTTGCTTATATGCACCAACCTGGAGAAATCACCAGAAATGGATTCCTTTTATGCAAAGAATCACAAGTATTCATTTTACCAAGTAGCAGTAACATCTTTACTCTGAATGAAACTGAACCATTTTTCATTTGCATAACATAGATGAAATACCTGATTGTTTACTTTACAATTAATATTGCTTGAGGTTGATTGTTTACTTTACAATTAATATTGCTTGAGGTTGACCATGTGATCGTTCACTTGCTCATAAACTTCTGGTCGCTTTTTTTACTACTGCTGTCCAAGGGACTTTACCCATAATTTATGCAATATTGATGATTTGACGTGATATGTAATGTGTTCCATAGACTTCATTTGCAACAATTCCCATTAGTTAAGGTGAATTTTGAACCTCTTATATGCTCTTTGCATTTTCTCCTTCGCAGTGTGTTTGACATGTGTGGATTAGTAGTTCTGCAATGAGTTGAGCCTCCTATCTGATGACAGTTCTTCTGGTAATGTTTTTCAGTGATTTGATATATGACTTTATGACCATGCTGAGCAAGCAGTTAATGGAGGTTGATGTCTCTACAATCTTGACAGTCTTACAATGTAAGCGTGTATGAAGTTCTCTTATAGTTTTGTTTCCAATTTCTTATGTTCTCACGGCAGTTCTGTTATTTAATTTATTATTATTATTATTATTATTTTTATTTATTTTTTATTTTTTGCGATGAGTTTCATTCAAATTTGTAGGCAATTCCCGTCTAACATCTCTCCAACCAATTCAGTGTTGTAGTCTCTGATTTTGTGCGATGGACGTGATCGATATTTATTAATGCTGTATTACGTGTTTTCTCTGTTTTCCCTGCATGTGCTTAACATCATCTTCGTGAAATAATCTTACTTTATTGGACTTTACTTGGGTGGTTATAAACATTGGTGGACTAATAAATCATGACTAACATGACTTTTGCCGATTCAATAGGCTGTGGGATGAAAATAAGGGCTGATGATCCTCTTTCCATGAAAAATTTTATTCTAAGTGTTCAGAGTAGAGTGAATGAGTTAAAGGCTTCTGCTGGAGAGGGCCAAGAAAAAATAAACAGCAAGAGAGTAAGTTTATATATGTACTTTCCTCTTCTCCTTCCTGAACTTTTTATGATTTAGTTTGATGTAATTGCAGATGGAGTTCATGCTTGAAACCATATGCGAAATAAAAAACAACAAGAAGCGTCCTAAACAGGATCCAGCACATCACACACGAATTAAAAAATGGCTACAGAAGGTTTTGCTAATTCATTGCTTAGCTCTTTTACATACCGTTCACTCATTTTTGCTTTTTCTTTCCATTATTGTACTGCTTGTAGATTAAGCCTGGGAAAGTCTGGACTAATTGAACAAAGGGGAAATAACAGTGTGTATTTTTAGTGGAAAAGTAATCAATTTTATCGTTTTAGTCTGCATAATACGCCTATATGTATACGGAAGAGGTGACTAGTCTACACCAAGTAGGAAACTAACCATATACAGAAACTGTACTCAAATTCTGACCTATATAACTTCCCTGTTTTACAAGTTCACACAATCAGATCCTTTGAACAAGCAGCAATACCCGCGAAATTTACTTGAGATGTCAATTTGGTTGTTAGATCAAAGAAGGGCTAATGCATTAAAAGCGAAATTTACCGAGACACAAAAAGTTGCCATGATACGTGTGATGTTTAGTACATCGGACAAGTATATATATTTCTTGTTTTTGTTAAATTACTGCTTTTTTGTATTGTTAAATTTGGTTCTGTTGATTTCAGTTAAGAGTGGAAGAAATATTGATCAGAGGTCTCAAATGGAGTAAGCTGCTTGATCCTGATAAGAAGGGTCAGTGGTGGTCATCTGTGGATATGGCTTCAACAAGAGACGATGTTGAAGAGGTTGCCAACACCATTGACAAAGAGGTTATTGAAGCGCAGAAAATGTTGCAGCTTGCTGCGGCACAGAGGATGAACACAGATGCCAGGAAGGCAATTTTTTGTATAATAATGAGTGGCGACGATTACATTGATGCATTTGAGAAGCTTCTCAGGTTGGACTTGCCAGGAAAGCAGGTGCTGCTCTTTTTTATTTCATTTGTTTATTTTGTTCTATCCTTATTGGGATTGTCTTCTATTGTCTTGGTAATATTTACCGTTACATGTGGGTGGACAGGACCGAGAGATTATGCGGGTTCTTGTTGAGTGCTGTTTACAAGAGAAAGTGTTCAACAAGTATTACGCTGCCCTGGCTTCTAAATTGTGTGAACATGACAAAAACCATAAATTCACCTTACAGGTAATACTCTTTTCCTTTTGGGATTAAGATGAAATTAGGAGCGCAAGGGAAGAGTTGAAAGTAATTTGCACAAAATTAACTTGTACAAAAGCGTTTTTTTTTTTTTTTTTTTTTTTTTTTTTTTTTACAATTGAAAGCTTGCATCAGTCTTATGCATGTGACAGACATTGAATACGATTACATGTGAAAATATAATGTGACACTGTATAGCGAACTTTATTACAGAAGAAAAGTTTTCATGTACTCTAATGTTTCTTTTTCCATCTCTTTCAATTAATGCATATAGCTTTTATGGTTGGTATGAAAAAAAACCTTTCTTTTCTGCTTGGTGTGAAAAAACTTTTTTTGATTCTGCTGCGTTTTCCACAGTTTTGCCTCTGGGACCACTTCAAAGATTTGGAGACAATGCAGCTTATTAGATCAATGAACCTTGCTAGATTTGTAGCAGAAATGGTTGCCTCTTTCACCCTCTCAATTGCAGTTTTGAAGTCTGTAGATTTGAATGATATCAAGCAGCTCACTCCGAAAAGGATAATGCACTTTCGGATGCTATTCGAGGCCATGTTTCAATACTCTGACAAAGTTGTATGGAATGTATTTACTCGTGGGGCTGTCGCCCCCGAGCTCGAAAATCTTCGACAGGGGATCGAATTCTTTGTGAAGGAGTATCTTGTGAAAGCCAATAAAGTGGCCAGTGATAAGTTTAAAATTGTGAGAAAAGCCCTCAACAATGCAGAGGGAGTTCTCATATGAGCTACTTTCTGCCTTCTGGCTGACAATCAAATTTTGTAGTTCTTATCTGATATTTATGTTAAGTTGGCGCCAAATAATTTTTTGTTGATGCGTGGTTATTTATTTCTAGAGTAATTTGTACCCGTGATCCTTAACTCTTTTTTTTTAAAAAAAAAATTTGGATAGAACAATCCCTTAACTCTTACGCAATGTATTTAACTTAAAACTTGAAATAAATATCTTATATATGACTAATATCCGTATTGCTACATAAAATATGCATGACAAAAAAAAAAGGTGTTGCGTAGAAATATATGCCCTTTTATATATAAGTTACAGGTTATAGATTATAGACCGGTTGAGATGATTTTTAAAAAATGACTTTTAGTGGTTTTTTATTTTTTATTTTCGTTTTCTTATCTTTTGAGCAGAAAAAGAGACATTAATTGATTTTTTATACTAAAAATAATCTCTTAATAAAACTACTAAATATATTTTTTAAAATTATTTCTGTGTGAGATTAAAAATATTTTTATTTTTATTTTTATTTTCATACAAAAAATAAAAATCATTTTAGAACGAGTTTCAAACGCATTCTTAATTTTTTTAATTTTTTTTTTTCGATAATAAGTTATGCTTTGTAGTTTGCGTGACTGCTTTTGTAAATGTGGTAATTGCCTTCATTAGAAATCAAAATTCCATCACTAATGTTATGGCGAAGGACCAAAACCGTAAATAAAGTAAAATTCAAAAATTAAATGGCAAATAAAAGCGTTTAAGATAAAACTGTCACATTGCTACTATTTCAAGACGAACAACGATAAAAATCCAATAATTAAATAACACACTTTTTAGCCTAAGAAAAATGGGAAAATTCTACGAGCCATTGATAACTGATTTAAATATTTAAATGGCGCTATCTATATAGTATGAGATTTAATACCAGCTCCAAATAAAAAAATAAAAGAGAAATAGTAAAAAATAGGCCAATATGAAAAGCTTAAGAAAGGAAATAGGTCAATTTTTAGTTATAGAAATTAATAGGCCATAACTTGTCAAGTTATGGTTCATAACCAGACAAGTTATGGACAATTATGAATAATAACTTGTCAAGTTATTGTTCATAACCAGACAAGTTATGGACGAAAATAATAATTTGGCATATTTATTAACTTATGTAAACTATTGGTCTATTAATTTTAATTCAACTCAAATTTTAGCATATTTTCCTCTTTCAAGAGAAAAAAGTCCACCGTGGTAAGGTAGGCCTTTCTGCACTGAATTGCAGCTGGTAAAATCTAGCCCAAGATCCCCACTCTCTTTCCCAAAAAAAAGGGCCCTTGAAACTTGAAAGTCTCTAGGGTTTTCACTCACTTTCCCTTAGAGGTAAATATCTATCTATATATATATATATATATAAAAAAAAAAAATTATCCAAGATTTGGCGGGAGCAGAGACCAGTCCTTGAAAAATCCGAGAAAGTTCGAGGGAAAGTGAGGGAAAATACTCAGCGGAGTATGGGAAAGGACGAGGAGGAGATGAGGGGAGAGATAGAGGAGAGACTGATCAACGAGGAGTACAAGATATGGAAGAAGAACACGCCGTTTCTGTACGATCTGGTCATAACGCATGCCCTAGAATGGCCTTCCCTCACCGTCGAATGGCTTCCCGACAGGGAAGAACCTCCGGGGAAGGATTATTCCGTCCAGAAGATGATTCTCGGCACTCATACTTCCGAGAACGAACCCAATTATCTCATGCTCGCTCAGGTCCAGCTTCCGCTTGAGGATGCCGAGAATGACGCCAGGAATTACGATGACGATCGCGCCGATGTCGGGGGATTCGGCTGTGCGAATGGCAAGGTATGCTTTTTCACTCTGTTTGGTTCCTGAGAAAGAGCGGGAAAACGTTAACCGGCTTGGAAATTTTCGTTTAAAGCGTAATTTTTTTTTTTTTTTGTTGGGGGAAAAAGTAAGAAAATTGCATTGAGGGTTTGGATTAAAAATAGGAAATTTATGAGAAATGTTAGGACCTCAAGCTTCGGCAACAATGGAGGCTTAGTTATCTGCAATAATTATTGTAATCTTCGTAATTTTATTTTATTTTATCCGAGTTATTTTCTTCTTCCCTTGGATCAATAAATGATTGTGGGTATTTCTTTAACTTCTACGTATGATGAGAATAATACTTTTAACTTATTTTTTTTTTCTTTTTTAGTTTTTTCTGCTTGAAATTTTAATTAATTTAACTTGGTAGATTTACGAACTACCTTTTGCAAAAACTCTCTCTAGCAAAAACTCACTCTTGTTTTCGTTTTTTTTTTTTTTCTTCTTTTTGTTTTTGTTTTGTTTTATTTTGTTTTTTCCGTTTGAAGAAATGGTGGAGCTTCTCTGACAACATCTTTAAAAAATAATTGTCATTCTCACTTTTTGTTTGTAAAATGAAAAAAGATGAAAATGTTATTGAACATGTTTATGATCTCTCTTTACGGATATGTGTTAATGTATTTTGAAACTCTCTTGGACAGGTACAAATAATCCAGCAGATAAATCATGATGGAGAGGTTAATCGAGCCCGCTACATGCCTCAAAATCCGTTTATTATCGCGACAAAGACAGTTAGCGCTGAAGTTTATGTCTTTGATTATAGCAAACATCCATCCAAGCCTCCATTAGATGGCGCCTGCAGTCCTGATTTGAGGCTGAGGGGGCACAGTACCGAAGGATATGGGTTATCTTGGAGTAAATTTAAGCAGGGTCATTTACTGAGTGGTTCTGATGATGCTCAGATATGCTTGTGGGATATTAATGCTACTCCTAAAAACAAAACCCTTGAAGCTATGCAGACTTTTAAGGTCCTTCTTTATGTCTATGTTGGACATTTTTGTTCTTGTGATATTGCTAACTGTGCTTTTTTTACACCCACTTTTTATCTGAAACTGATCTGGGGCAGGGCACAAATTGCGTTGGGTGAATTAGTGAATTGTTTGTCAAATTAGTCTTAAATCAGCCAGCTTTGAGAATGAGAGGAGTTATTTTTCTCACACCTAACATATTTTGCGTGCTAAATTTCTTTAGAACACTATTGATACAATCTGCTGTAAAAAGGAAACTTATTGCGGAGGACATAGCTTCTTAAGCGTTAAAACTTTAGATTTTAAATTGTGCGCGATTCCTTTATGTGCATTTACTGCTAATGTACAATACAGTTTCCTATACTTACCTTTGTTTTGAATAAACACTGAAATAGGTTCATGAAGGTGTTGTGGAAGATGTTGCCTGGCATTTGAGACATGAATACTTATTTGGTTCGGTTGGTGATGATCAATACCTTCTTATATGGGATCTTCGGACTCCATCTGTTACTAAGCCTGTTCAATCTGTTGTAGCTCATCAAAGTGAGGTGAGTCTGGCAGTCTGCTCAATACTGTGGACAAAATGATGTCTCGGTATTCCACTATACATTACATGAAATGTTTTGCTAGTGTCATCATGTTCTTAACTGGTTACAAGTAAGGCCTCCTGATTTAAGTGATGTCTGAGACATTTCTTAGGGACGTGTCACCTTTTAGTATATTTGGCTGTGTAAAATCTGATCTAATGTTTCATGGAGAGGGGAGGGAGGGCTTCTATTGTTAGCTCTTTCTTTTTTTTTTTTTTATAATTATTATGATTATTTTTATTTTTTTAACTTTCATAATTAGATATGATATAGATATCGTTAGGTTATATGAAAGTTACTTTCTAAACTTATGTCTTCATCTTTTTCTTTGTATTCCAATCTCGGCTTTCCATTCTGGTTTTCTGACAGCAATGGCTGTCTCTCTCTCTCTCTCTATTTTAATTTTGGGGTTTTTTTTTTTCCTGAGGGTGATTCGGGAAATGATTGTTTTTTAAAGGGGAATTAAGTAATGGCTTAATCTTTTGGCCTAGAAAAACGACCTTCCTGGTAAATCTCATAGTCACTAACTAGAATTAATGGGTAAATATGAGTAAATATCTTATTTACTTACTAAAAGAAATGGTAATCTGAGTAAAAATCGTATTTACCGACTAATTTAACTGGTAAATCTCATGTCCACCAAGTCCAATTCTGCTGATTTTTGTAATTATAGGTAAATTCGGCCATTTACCAAATCAAGAAAAGAAAAATGGGTAATTTACTACAATTTCTCATTTTTTCCTTCCCAACTGTTCTATTTGGTAATACATGGCTGCCATTTTAAGGACTGCTGATTTTGATGACGACGGAGGTGGTCCTTTGACCTTTCTTCTTTCTAAATACTATCACGAGGATAACATTCCTTTTCATGTGTTTCCTCTCTTTAGTTTCACAATGTATTGCTATGAATATAATCAAATTCTTGTTTGCACTCTTTTCTTAATTGTTGATGAAACAATATTGTTTTTGTGTTTATGTTAGGTCAATTGCTTAGCTTTTAATCCCTTTAATGAATGGGTTGTTGCAACTGGGTCCACAGACAAAACTGTTAAACTATTTGATCTACGTAAAATCAGTACTTCACTCCACACCTTTGATTGTCACAAGTAAGGATTCTTCCATGGACATGATATATTTAATGCAAAACAGTATCTTAGTTACTGTTACCAATCACTGAAGTACTTCTGTATGAATTATGACAGGGAGGAGGTTTTCCAAGTCGGCTGGAATCCTAAAAATGAGACTATCCTTGCTTCTTGTTGCCTTGGCCGGAGACTAATGGTGTGGGATCTTAGCAGGTGTGCCTTAAACAACCACTTCTTATTTTTGCTGAGATTATTTATTTTGTGGATGCAGCTATCTTTCTTGTGTCCTCTTGATTTATGATGGAGCTGATATAATATTGTTTCTTGTTCTCACGACAATTGTGTAAGTGTGTGGTTAGTGGATTTGGAAGGTTTGATAGAGGACAGTTAGAAGTTCAAATGCATCTCCGAAGAAATTACAATGAATATAGAATAGCTCTGAGATCAATCAATTACAAAATGGTTCTCTATGACTGAAATATAATGTTATCTTTCATTTCAGCACCAGAACGAATGAAAATATAGCCATTGAGGTTAGGATACTCTTTAGGTGAGAAAGGTTGGTTTGGTTTTGTGATGCTATTGGGTGTTATTGACTCACAAATAAATAGCATAGAAAGAAGAAACTAAAATAAGCCTATGCCATATGAGAGTGCCATGTTCATGCAAGAGAGGAATATAGATTACAACATAAAGATTCATACCATGCAAAGTGTATGATCTCTAGAACGTTTTCAGCACCAAAAATAAGAAAAATAGGGTCGTTTGAAACTGATCATGATTCTAGGTTAGGTTACAAGTGAGAGGCTGTTTTGGTTTTTTTTTTTGCGCAGGGATAATGTGATGGCAGTTGGTTAGCATAGAGAAAAGAAACTGAAACAACCTAACACGATTTTTAAGTCTACTGGCTTCTACTAAGGCAGGCAGGAATATAGAACACAACAACCTAGGATTCGTACAATGCTAAGGACGGAAAATGTAGACTGCCTATTCATGAACTGACGAAATAGCCCACATGAGGAATATGACATTACCTCGACAATCAAAATGACTTTACCTTACGCAAGTTGCTTTAAAGTAATCAAACCTTTGCCTTCTAGATAAACGCAGAGAAACTCATGGTCTTAGGCTGCGCCTCTATGTCAGCTGCATTCCTGCTCCTTGATGCTATGTAGTAAACTATGACTAGATGTATGATGGAAATTGTGTTTCATTGTATTACAATGCAACTGATAGATTTACCTTTTATGATATTTGCGGAATTATGATATTAATTTGATAATATTCTTTTCTGCATCACTTCTTATATGGTCCAGCGAAAGTGTCATGAATGATTTTGCGCTCATTCCTTCTTCATGATTTGCAGAATTGATGAAGAGCAAGCAATAGAGGATTCTGAAGATGGTCCGCCGGAATTGCTTTTTATTCATGGGGGTCACACAAGTAAAATATCCGACTTCTCGTGGAACCCATGTGAAGATTGGGTTATTGCTAGTGTCGCTGAGGATAACATTCTTCAGATATGGCAGATGGCAGAGAACATCTACCATGATGAAGATGATTTGCCCGAGGAATCCACAAAGGCTTCTTAATTTTAGGTTGGTGAAATTGAGTAGTCAAAGGGAAAAAAAAAAAGAACGATTAGAAAATGGCGTTACTAGGAATTTTCTTTTATTTATTTCCTCTGTAATATTTTCATGATCATTTCGCCCCTTATACTACATGTGAAAATGGGTATTCTGTTTGCTTAGCAGGTAATGAAACAAATCACTTGTACTGATTGACCCGTGTATGTTGATTACATGCTTAATTTGGTGGAGAAAATGTTAATTTATTTTAATACGCTTTGATGTCTTTTTGGAAAACATGGTTGACTTGTCTGACTAGATTTTGGTACAAACTTAGAGTTTGTTTAGTTCGCTGATTTGAGTTTTTAATTTGAGTTGATATGTGATTTTTTGTGAGAGTTTTTTATTGTAATAAAAAAGTTAGGTGTGACTGTTTCTTAGAGTTTTATACTGTAGTAAAACTTGAATTTTAAACTCGAATAAGTGAAATGAATGAGATCTTAACATATTTGTTATTCATCATGTGATTAGTAACCTGTTTTAAATGGTAGTTCAGAATGAATATGCTTGAGTGTGAAGGAATGGGGTAAACTGGTATTAGGGTTCGTTTAAAATAGTTTGTGCTTTTATTTTTAAGAAGAGAAGTTTGGATAGTGTATGAAAAAAAGCTTTCAAATCTATCTAGGCAAAACACAAGTTTGTTTATTTCATTGATTCGAGTATATAATTTACGTTTTGTTACAGTAAAAAGTTTTTAGAAATAGTCATATATAATTTTTTGTTTCAGTAAAAAATTAACATAAAGTCACATATTAACTTGAATTAAAAACTCGAATCAATAAATTAAATGGGCTTAATTGTTACAAAACCTAATGTTATATAAGAATATTGATAATATTTTTAATTTATTGCTCATAAGTAAAAAGTTAAAATATAAATAAAAAAACTTTTCAAATTATTATTATTATTATTATTATTTTTTGTTTGCGTGGTATTTTGTTTAAGGTGTCGACAACATGCTTGCCTTGCCTGTACTATTCTATATATAGTCCATTGACCAGCCTTTTGTAGTATGTAGTAAAAATAATATAAAAAAAGGTCTTCATAATTACCTCCCAAACCCTCTATGATTTATATCTCCTTTTCTTCCTACTATATTAAATCCAAAGAGATTATTGTATCTCATCTACATTGCTGATTGTACTTATCTTGGTCCGTGTTTTAATTAGAATTTAGAAACCTTACGTGGTGTGCCAATCTCATTGTTTCTACCGTCCAATAAAATTAATCAATATTTATGTGCAACACAAATTTGCCGTTGTGACTGTGACTTCTGAAAGGAACAACGTCCTCGAGAGTACGCCACAAGCAAACGTTGCGGTTGGTGCAAACTGTATATTGCCACCTTTATTTACTATTTAAATTTAAATGCACAGTGTGTTTCGCAATGGTGCATTTGAAGCTTGTCTTTTGCTTGCATAGAAGAAAAATTTGTGTCATTGTTCGAATTATGATTCGTCACTTATTATAATATTTTATTTCATAAAAAATATACATAAAATGAGAATAATTTTAAATCTATAATCCGAACGTCCACAACTTTTTTGTAATAATTCATTTTTGATCGATGGTCATAGAATGCCCAACGTTTTTTGCACAAAAATACATCCAAAACTTTCAAGTTGGATTTTTTAAATTATTTGAACATTTAGGACAAATATTACCTTCTCTTATCCACCCATTAAATTACATTATAAAAAACTGAAAGAATGTTACATCTGATTAAAATTATCTAAACTTTCATTAAAAAAAGCATATAAACTAAAAAAATTGCAAAATTGATAAGTTCTGCGGATATGGTCGGTAGGATTTTTATTTTATTGAATTTTTATCTCATACTTGTTATTAAAATCACTAAAAAAAATACGACCAATATATGCATGTATAAAATAATTAAAAAAAAATAAAATCTCATCAAAATAAAAATCAGCTTAATTGTAGTGGTGGTGTTGTGTAGAAGTGTAGAAAGTGAGAAGAGATCACGAACAACACACTTCGGCTTAATTATTTTTCGTACAATTAATTAAACTAATCCTCCCAAAAACCCCATATTATAACACGGTGTTCCCTGTTTTCTCTTCCACGTTTCAAACTTAAAAACCCATTAAAAGGTATTAATTCAAGAATTAATGATTAAAAACTCCACTTTCCTTCGCCTCCACTCTCCCTCTCTTCGCTTTCAAACCTCATTAAACCCTCTCTTTAACTTTTCCTTTCTCTCTCTTCTCTCTCTAAAAAAAGCCAAAGGAAAAGCAGTGGGAGAGGACAGAGAGAGAAGGAAGGAGAAGAAGACCAACATAAATTTCCGTCCTCCCAGAAAAAGCCAAAAATAAAAGAAAACTCAAATCTCTCCTCTTTTTGTTTTCCCTCTCTCTTCGGAACCCTAGGAGAGAGAAATTTTGCGAAGAACCGACGAAGAAGATGGGCCAGAAGTCGCTGATCTACGCGTTCGTCTCTCGAGGGACTGTGATTCTCTCGGAGTACACGGAATTCAGCGGCAATTTCAACTCCATAGCTTTTCAATGCCTCCAGAAGCTTCCCGCCGCCAACAACAAGTTCACTTACAACTGCGATGGCCATACCTTCAATTACCTCGTCGACAATGGCTACAGTACGTTATCTTCTTTCCTTCCGTTTGGTTCCTGAGAAAATTCTTGGTAGAGTTAGAAGATCGATATGCGGTTGGGAATTTACCTGATGGGCAATGTGTTACGCTGCTTTCGTGATGTTCATTTTTTTTTTCCCCCTAAATCTTGAGATTTTGTTTTGGCTTTTTCTTTAATGTTTCATTTTAGATCGGTTTTAATTTGATTGCTCTCTTGACGAACTGAGGTTAATTTCAACTGTTGCGATCTGGCGTTGGTGCGACGAAATGGAGATTTGGGGCTGTGTGTTATATTTCGTCTTAACGTGAAAAGGCCGAAAATTTTATGGAGAGGACGGGAAGTCCTTAAGAAGGAACAACAAACAAAGAAGAAAATAAGAATCAAAGATTTTAGGGAAAAAATGTAGAGAAAGAGACATAAAGTTGTTGAGTATTTTGTTTTTTAATTTTTTTGTAGTTGATTAATTTAGGACCTTATTTGGTAGTTTGGCTGATTGATTACGGGAACCTGTGAAAAGGAGCTGAAAATACTGACCTTATAGTGTTTGAGTTTTGTTTATCTTCGTATTTGTTATTTTATTTTCTAAATATTTGCTCAGCAAGCAACCGTAGCAAGGATGATGGCTCGCTTTTATAGGTTATGATTTTATTGCAAGTCTCTTTGATCCTCTAAGAAGAAAGGGGAGAATGGAATTGTAATATGTCAGTGGCATCCATTTACCATTAAAACTCTGTTAAGAAATCTTAGCTATCCCGAAGGATAAGAGGATTCAACAAATAGATGCTTATGATTTAACTTCAAACTATTTCCACTTAGATTTTACAGCTCCAGGGAAAATTCACATTGTGTCTCTAGTAACATTGTTTCTTTTGTTAAAATGATGACCTAACATTTCTGTTTGCACTCATGCACATGTAATGTTATGTTTCTAAGAACAGAACTAATACAATACGAATATGAAAGATAATGAAAATTTGGTAGCAAAATGCATGTAGCTTTCCAAAGACTCTTAAAGGGTATGGGTTGTGAAGGGTTAGGGATATATCAAGTACAATGTGGTTTGTTAGGGTTTTATTTTGTGATGTATAACGTGCAAGGTACATGTATGAAGCTTTACATATTCCCTTAGGTTAACTTGAATTTCTATATAAGCAAACAGTTAAAGCATCACGAAGTTTTGGTATCGTGTATATGATAGCATAGTGCAAGTATTTATGGTATTCTTCGACCCGTTTTTACACCTCTAATTTAGATATGGCTGACACATAATAAAACTAAAGAAAGCTCGTGAATTAGTATATGAAGTTGTTTATCGAAGAGCATGAAAATTTAATGTCTGGATCAATGCTTAGATTTTAATTTGTTTGGCAGAATTGTTGTGAACTTTCTAATTTGGTGAACTTCTAAATTATTTAAAGAACTCTGGAACGTCATGACATAATAGTGTGGCTTACTAGTTAAATGAATATATTTATTTGAGTAGCATTAAAAATTATTATTTTTTATTATTTAGTGACTGAAGCTGGTTGATGTTGCAGCATATTGTGTGGTTGCTGATGAATCAGTTGGAAGACAAGTACCTCTTGCTTTTCTAGAGCGTGTCAAGGATGATTTTGTGTCAAAATATGGTGCTGGCAAGGCTTCCACAGCTGCTGCAAACAGTCTTAACAAGGAGTTTGGGTATTGTACTTTCTTTTAGATAATATAATAACATGTTGAATGTATTCTTTATTGTTAAAGAACCTGACATACTTTAGTTGTTTATTTCAGACCAAAATTGAAGGAACATATGCAGTACTGTGTGGATCATCCTGAGGAGATTAACAAGCTTGCAAAGGTGAAGGCCCAGGTTTCAGAAGTTAAAGGTGTTATGATGGAGAATATTGAAAAGGTAGATGTGCCATCGACTTTAGATTGAATAGGCAGATTCTCACCTCGAAGCATTTATATGTATTTTATTGTTAGAAGCAAAATTCCTGAAAATGAGAATTCCTAAATTGACTTAAAAACCTAAAACATTTGCCAAAATGTTGAAATAGACTGCAGAAAGAGTCTTCGCACGAATCCATTGTATGCTAGAACCTAAACACCTTAATTGGAGGTTGTGTTATCTAAAAAGAACTGGAAGGTTTAAGTGGTATACTATTTTCCTCAAAACTTGGGACATAGGGTGTGAGGGCTTTCTACATCTTAATGGACCGATATTGAATACATTTTTGAAGTCGAGAACTTCATGAGATATGAAAACTTTGTTATTTCTATGTAACATTTTGATTTTAGTTCCTTTTGTTTGTTCTGATAAACAGAAAGTAAGGATGATTTAGAAGGCAATTTTAAGGTAGAGAAACTACTGTATCAGCCTATAGTTTTAACTTTTACCGCTTTCAGAGGATCGAGTGATCCCAATCACAGTTTGATAGTAGACTTCTTATCGTTATTGATGTATAGAGGAGACTTATGTTCAAAACTGCTTTAGGTTAGGGACTCAATGAATAGGTTTAGCCTTTAGGTGAAAAAGAAAAGGTAATGACACAGGAAATTGAAACAAAAGAAGCAAACTAAGTCCAGCGTATGTCTTAACAAAGTGGCACTTGTTGAAGACTATTAAACAGAAGGTAGCCAGGCCTGACTTATTTGTAGTATTACTATTTTGATCCACAAAACTGGATCCACCCTGTTCCATTCATGGGGAATAATTTAGAACTGAATTGCGATAGGCAGGAGTTTGATAAGAACTGAAGTGTGGTAGGCATGAGCTGAAGTTGGAGCATGTAAACCGCTAGCAGGTTAAACGATTCCTTGTGGTAGTCTGCCTTTCCGCTACTTTAGAGGACGTTTAGTTCATGGATTAGAACTATTTTCGATTTACGTGTGTTTTTTGTGAGAGAAAATACTATAACGAATCACGAATTGTGATTCGAATTAGGCTACGAATCTTCCAACCAAACATGCTCTTAATGATTGTTTTTATGTTGTTTCAACTTGATGCTGTTGCAAAGTGTAAATAGATAAGAGGCATATGCTTGTCATTCTGAGACATCCAAACAAATTATTGACATGCTAGTGTAAGGAGAATACCCCTATATAGAACGGGAGAAGCTGACCGAGGTTTATGAGTCATATATGAAACTATTTTCTTTTTTCCTTTTTATTTTCTTTGTTTTTTACTTTTTTTGGTTTGTTGGAATTGACATCTCAAGTTCGCCTTCAGGTTCCTCTTTTTTTTTTTTTGGGTTATTTTATTGTTGTTTTTATAATATGACTGCATTTAAAGGCAGAACTTCCCAACTCAGAGAAGATTAGTCTCTCTTTTTTCCTGTATAATTTGTTAAAATTTCTATCGACATTCTCGTTTATTATTTCCGTTGATTCTTCGAGGCAAAGTTAATTAGAATAGCCCGTAAAATCACAAGCTTTCTAAACTTATTATTTGTGTTGAGGTTGAGCTATTTCCACAGGCGTGCTGAAGTTGTGTTTGTCTTGAAATTTGTTTTTTTCATTTCTTCTCGATTGATATTTTGCAGGATAGTCCTTAAACTCCTTTTTATTTTTATGCAGGTTCTTGACAGAGGGGAAAAGATAGAACTTCTGGTTGATAAGACTGAGAACCTTCATCAACAGGTCAATTGTGCTCTCTGTCTCTGTATATGCATCATTATGACCGAAATTTTGGTTTTGGAAAATATGAGGCAAGACGTAAAGGCCTATAAGGATTTCAAATTTGTGTAACTTTTTTTCTCTACACCCCCTCTTTCTGCCTTTCTTTCAATTTGTATACTTGTTTTTGTTTACACCTCAGCCTATAAGGACTTGATTAAGCTGGTTTTTCCCTACACCACCTTTCCCTGCCCTCTCTTAGTCTCGTAATTTATAATTTTATGTACTGGTTTTTACCTACACCCCCATCCTGCGCTCTCTCAACCGGTCAGAAGTTCTATCTATGCATGCATCATTATGTATGTAATTTTAACTTTCGAATTAATGAAGTTTGGAAGTCAAGGCTTTGATGTAGTTGAAATCTGTAAACTTTCTCTTTGCACTTTTATTATAACTTGATTTGCCAAGTTTTGGGTCGTTTCAACTTTCAAGGACCAAGGTTTTATAGGTTAAGAAGAAGTTTTCTCTGTTGTGTGAATGCAAAAACAGGTTCAAAATTTGGTGAGAAGAAAGTTTGTTGTTGTACTAGAATTTACAAGAGTGGTGCTTGGATAAAGATAGTGTCTAATTTGAAATTAGTTACAATTTATGCTTTTCTCACTTGATGAATATTAATTTGAATACAGGCACAAGACTTCCGAACTGCGGGGACGAAGATTCGGAGGAAAATGTGGTTGAAGAACATGAAGATCAAACTGATTGTTTTGGGCATCCTTATTGCGTTGATCCTCATCATAGTCCTCTCTGTATGCCATGGTTTTAACTGTGGAAAGTGAGCGTTTTTCTCGGGGAGGCTTTTGATCATGTTGATCAATCAATCTTTTGCGATTATTGTATAAGATAAAAATATTCCCTTTGTATGTAGTGGAAAAAGGCAGCTATATCCAGGTATTTGGCACAAAGAAACCTAAAATATTGTGTGAATGGATACTATATAAGTTTTTGTTCTGAAATACTTTCCAGAAGAAGGTTTTAAAAAATGAATCCCTTATCGCTCTTACAAAATGAAGTTTGTTTTGATTTGAGATTGTGTTAGTTTGTGGTTAATATACTGCCTATTGTATAATAAAATATCTTAGTGAGCAACTTTTATCTCAAAGCAATGATACGTTATTCTTCTGAATTTAAACTATTTCAGACTGTTGGTTATTTAGAAGCTCCTTTGGTCACTGTTTTATAAGAATTGAACACATAAAACTCAAAAAAAGATAACTCAAGTTTCAACTTTATTCAAGTTTACGTTTTTTTAAGTTTTAACTTCACTCAATTTTACTCAACTTTATTCAAGTTCTAACTTCAACTCAAGTTATAATTCAAATTCAATTTAAAAATTATATTTAAGTTGCACTCTAAAAGAACAATCCCAAAATACTTCGAGTGGGATTTTATTTTCTTTTGGAAGGAGTTTATTTTAGTTTGAATGCATGGTTTTGCGTAGAGATGTCAATTAGGTTGGGCTGCTCATCAAGTATGATGACACGTACAATACGAGATTATAATGAGTTAGGCTAAACACGACATGAGATGGTGAGTTGTGTCGGGTTCATAGTTTTTGACACATGGACCTAATACGGCAACAAACACGAGCACAACATTCAACTGATTAGGGGGACTGACTTGGCTGATTTTTTATTTTTTTATTTTTTTTATTTTCCTCCACTTAGAGAGGAACTGGCATTTAGCTGAAGGCGTGTTTAGTTGGGGGTAAGAGAATGCAATGCAATGCCCATGAACCCAGATGGGTGGAATAGGCATTCTGCATTGAGCAGCCTTATGCTGTCCTCTCGGGCCAGTGGTCCCGTCACTGGTGGTCGACACATGGAGCTCATCCCTTGTGAGTGAGACCCGCTACGGTTGAGTGATGGGGCTACTGTTGCGGGATGAAAAGTGTTTAACTTCCCCGTTCATTTGGATAAATTCATCCCGTTATACACACACACACACACATATTATACATTCATCATAATATTCCCTCAGATTAGACCTATCAATGATGGGAGGTTCGCAAACCTGCTCAAAACTGCATAAGCCGCTTCATCTCAACTGAATAGAACAGGCTGCCTACAATTTAAAGTGGACTTTCGGCCAAATGTTGTGGGCTGCTAGTGTTCTCAAACCCACGGTCTCAACTCAACACATGACATTTCATTCATTTCACAGATTTAAATTTTTAATTTAAATTAAAATATGATATTATTTAAAAATTTTTAACTGTTATAAAAAAAATTAGAATTAAAACTTGAATTGGTGAAATAAATAAGAACTAAATAGTTGTAAAAATTAGACAGAATGACTTTTTTTTTTGGTTAAAGTTGAATTAAAATATTACTTAGTTTTACAAATAACACTTGTACAGCTGATTTTTTTGAATTATATTTTTCAGCACTTCAAAAACTACTACTTCAATTGATTTTGTTGTGTTGTTTTTCTTTTAAAAAAAAATTAATTTCCATTTTTTTTTTCAAATTGCACTTAATTCATTAAGATTCGAATTAACTTTTAGCACGTTACAATACTCTTTTCAAATTTTGTAAATTTAAATGAATCGCCTAATTCATATGTAACATATCACATATATGTTGCCATCTCGTTTTGACTCCGTGCAAAACCTATATTTTGGATATCGTAATTAGAAATATTCATTAAATATTTTTATTTTGGACTTGGTTGATTATTAATTTGCCTCGACAAGTTGATTGTTGCTGGTAAATGCATTTTCTTTAACTTCACCGGTAAGCATAAGGCTCGTAGCGTTAACGGATGGATAGTTCACCAGATTCTTGACCCATGGGACTTAAGTTCGAGCCGTGCATGTCCAAAATCACAAGTAGTTTTTAAAAATCTTGTTTCCTAAGGCACCTGATTAGAACTCAGTTCATAAATTTAAAATTGTTTTTAATTTATATGTATTTTTTATAAGAAAAAATACTATAAAAACACGAATTATAATCCGAATTAGGACACCTATCCTTACTCTAAATGCACCCGCTAAACAAAAATTTAAAAATCAGCGGGAAGAAAAAGCAGGAAAGCAATGTCCAAAACCCAAAACACTTCTATGTATAATCAAACCCCTTCAAGCCCATAACTATTTTTTAACACAAGTTGGGATGATTTTGATGGTCTTTCTTTAACAGAAAATGCAACGAAAACTATGAGATTACGTTTCCTTTCAAATCCCCAACAAACAGCAAAAGAATAGGAAGCAAAAATAACAAAACAAAAACTCTCTTTATAGCCTATTATCATTTGGTTTTTAATCAACTTAAGAGACTCATCTTTTTTCATCTTTATCATTATCTTCATTACCTAGAGCGTTAAAATAATCGTTGCTATTCCCATTTCTGTTTCTATGACCGTCCCAACACACCCATTTACTTCTTTTACTAACCCCACTCTTCAAATCCACTCCAATCTTAAACCTCACTTTCTCTCTCTCCTTTCCCAACTCCAAATTCCCATTCTCCACCGCCATATCCACTTTCTCCACAGTCACACACTTCTCCAAACAATTTTCCCACAACTCCTCGCCGCTCCTCGATACGACGCCGCACTCGCCCGTCGTCGTCTCGGGGACTTCCGGCAGCCAATTCGGAATGTGCGCAGCCCTGAGAACAGAATTCCTTCCGACATTGTCGCAGGCCACTTTGACTGATCCCAATCGCCGCGGAATCGGCCTCGCGAATGGGGTCTCGACGGCGTAATCGACGTAATCGGCTATTTCAGCGAGGTCACTCGATTTCAGGAGGCAAAAATCGGAGCGGCGGACGTTGGAGTAGGAGCTGGAGATACCGTGGGTAGTTCGGAGATCGCGGAGGGCGTTGGAGAGGTCGAAGAGGTTGGAGTCGGAGCGATTGGCGGCGGCGGCAAAGGCAGAGGAGGACTTGGCGATGGCTTGGAGGTACTTTGTGGCGACGAGGGTTAGGGTTTCGAGGGCGGAGAGCTGGGTGGACTTGAAACCCACGTATTGGCAGATCTGCGAAACGGCGATTCTGGCCACTGCGAAGCAAAAATCCGATGGGGATTCTGCTGTTGGACTTGGAGGCGCCATTGTTGGAGGTTTTGATTTTGATTTTGGTTTTGGTTTTGGTTTTGATTTCATGGTGGGATTTTGCGTTTGGAGGAGTTTCCGTTAAACCCTAAAAACTGGGTACACGAACTTTCTGAAAGGGAAAGAAAGTGTGGCTTTTAACAGGGTTTAGGATTTTCTTTTTTCTTTTATTTTGGGATTTTATTTGTTTAATTTAAGGTCCTTCTGGTTGGGGGATTCGTTCTCTTATTTGAATCATGATTCGTGGTTCGTTATAGTAATTTCTCTCATAAAAAATACACATAAATCAAAAATAATTTAAATCACATGATTCGAATTTCTGAACTAAACGGACTCTTAATGACTAATTACCGATTACTGATTAGTGGTTAGTTAGAAGCAAGACCATCCACGATCCATCCATGAGACTTGGAAGGTGGCGGCGGGAGTTCTTTTTTGGTACGGAGGCTTTTTTGTGAAAAATCACAAAAATATCATGTGTTTCATTGGATAAATAGGCCCGAAAACCCAAAAGTTTACCAGTTAGTTCGAGAAAAGGCCCTAACTTGAACAAGGTCCAAGCCCGAACAAGCCTGATTTGACTTGAGCCCGATAGTAACTGTGTTAAACTGGGGGGACTTTACGGAAATATCTGAAATCTAAGGCTAAAATTGACTTTTGCCAAATAATAATAATAACGGAAATAGTAAAAAATAACCTAATATAAAAAGGTTAAGAAAGTATATAGGCTAATTTTTAGTTATAGAAATTAATAGATCATAATTTGTTAAGTTATGATTCATAACTAGATAAGTTATGGACAAACTTGTTTAGTTATAAACTTATCAAGTTATGGTTTATAACCAGACAAATTATGGACAAAAACTGTGAATTATGAACAATAACTTGTCAAGTTATGGTTCATAACCAGACAAGTGGTTCATAACCAGACAAGTTATAAATAAAAATAGTAATTTAACATATTTATTAATTTATGTTAAACTATTAACCTATTAATTTTAATTTATTTTAACTCTTAGTCTATTTTTCTCTTTCTCCCTAATAATAGTCGTAATTATAATTGCTATCAAATGTATACCAGCGGTGAATGTAGCCAGTAAACCCTGAGATACCAGTGGTAACCGCACGTATCCATCGGTATCCACCTAGATACCAGTATCCAGTCGTGATACCGATAGGTATCCATTGCAATACCGGGTCGATAATCACCCTTATCGGCAGCATGATGGCCGTCCCCATCGTTGACCCACTTCAGAATAGAAAAAAGTTCATAACAATTACAAACAGTAATGATAAAGGAAGCAAAAAGATCAAAAGATAAATTTCGTTGTGGTGGAGAGCGACAATGATGGTGCGAAATTTCTCCATGTAGTGCACGTAGCGATTTCACGATGGTGCGACGGGGCTGAGATATATATGTAGATCAAACATGTGCTGATAAGTATCATTTCACATAATATCCGATTAATTTTCCCATATTTTCTTACTTTATTCTTGAGTATTTTGTGCTTAGTTTGTTCTTTTGTGTTTTGTAGGCGTTTAGGTAGCTAAATAAGGTTTTGGAGCTAAAAAGGACATGTTTAGGTGATTTTTAGTCGTCGTGCCACTACAGCTGAAAACGCGTCTTGGACCAGAGAGACTGGTGCTACAAATCATGGGCGTTGTGGCGCCCACCCGCCTTCAACACGGTGCTGCAGCTCTGTATTCTTGGCGCCATGGCGCCTGCTGCTGTTACACTCCGTCTTGATTTCCATAGCACTGCGACGCTAACAACACTTCAATGCGAATTGTTAATATTGACTGTCGTTTTGTTAATATTGACTGTCGTTTTCTTTCACCAAGGTGTGGTGGTATTGTTTTGTCTTTTGTGTTGATGATGTGGCAGAAAGTTACTTTTGTGGTTAGTAGAATAGTCAAAATAGGAACATTACGTGTTTCAATTTTTCTTCTTCTTTCTTCTGCCATTATATAACAGAGAGGTAGTCATCGAGAGAGATCTAGAGAGAGAGAGTATTCTTCTTGTAATTCTTGGAGTGAAAACAGAACTAGAAGAGAAGAGGGTGTAATCTTTCTTGAAATGTTCTCTGTTCAATACAAGAGATAATTTTCTGCTGAAGTTTATACACAGAGTTGTGTTCGAGATTTGCTCTGCAGATTTGTGTTCTGGTTTGTTTCACTTCTTGAAGTTCTCGGTTCTAATTTTAACAATTGGTATCAGAGCCCTAAGGAAGAAATGGGGACAGCGAAATTTGACATTGAAAAGTTCTCGGGGAAAAACGATTTTGGTCTCTGGAGATTGAAGATGCGAGCGTTGTTGGTGCAACAAGGGCTTGAAGAAGCTCTGGGAGGAGAGAAGAATTTGTCCACCACTCTGTCAGAAAAGGAGAAAAAGGACATTCTTGATAAGGCTCACAGTGCTATAATTCTTTGTTTGGGAGATCGGGTTCTCCGAGAGGTGTCGAAGGAGAAATCAGCCGCTGCAATCTGGTTAAAGCTCGAAAATCTCTACATGACGAAGTCTCTTGCCAATCGATTGTACCTGAAGAAGAAGCTTTATACATTCAAGATGGCTTCAGGGAAATCCATGGAAGATCACATGGATGATTTCAACAAAATCATCCTTGATCTTGAAAATATAGATATCAAGATTGAAGATGAAGACCAGGCCTTGCTTCTCCTAAGGTCTCTTCCTAGTTCATACGAAGCCTTAGCAGACACGTTGATCTTTGGGCGTGACAGTCTCTCGCTGGAAGAGGTACAAACTGCGATCATGTCGAAGGAATTGAAGAAGCGAACTGAAGGGCGATCGGAGGAAGCAGATCATGGATCTGGAGAAGGCTTAACTGTTCGAGGTCGGTCTGAGAAGAGGGAATGGAGAGGACACAACAGCAAGGGAAGGTCAAAATCCAAGGGAAAACGGAAGTGTTTCATTTGCCACAAAGAGGGGCATTTCAAGAGAGATTGTCCAGATCGAAAGAGGAAGAAAGTTGTGGATGAAAAGTCTGAAAACGGTGATGCAGACATTGCTTCAGAGAGTGGTTATGAAAGCGCTGAAGTTCTCATGGTTTCAAGCAAGAACACTGAAAACGAGTGGATTCTTGATTCGGGGTGTTCTTTCCACATGACCCCAAATCAAGAATGGCTTCAAGATTACTCAAGGATAGATGGTGGACAAGTTTTGCTTGGAGACAACAAGGCCTATAAGGTTACAGGCATGGGCACAATATTCTTAAAAACCTCATCAGGGTGCGTTCACAAATTGACTCGGGTGAGACATGTCCCAGAATTAAAGAGAAATTTAATTTCCCTGGGTACGCTTGATGTAGAAGGTTTTAGTTTCAAGGCAGATAATGGCGTGATTAAGGTGTCAAAAGGGTCAATGGTGATGTTCAAGGGCTCCAGGGTAAATGGGCTATATGTTTTGCAAGGAAAGACAGTAACTGGAGCAGTGTCTCTTGTTGGAGATAAAGCTAGGGACATGGCAGTGCTTTGGCATAGGCGTTTGGGGCATGTGAGTGAAAAAGGCCTACTGGAATTGGACAAGAAAGGGTATCTGAAAGGAGACAAAATTGGAAAACTGCAGTTCTGTGAAAACTGCATTTACGGGAAGGCTCAAAGATTGAAATTTTCTACAGGAATGCATGTCACAAAGGGGATTTTGGATTATGTGCACTCGGATCTTTGGGGGGCTTCCAGAGTTTTGTCTCATGGTGGAGCCAAGTACTTTATGTCCATTATTGATGATTTCTCCAGAAAGGTATGGGTTTTCCTGTTGAAAAATAAAAACCATGCCTTATCTACTTTTATTGAATGGAAAACGTTAGTGGAGAATCAAACTGGTAGGAAAGTGAAGAAACTTAGGACAGACAATGGATTGGAGTTTTGTTCTGATGAGTTTCATGCCTATTGTAAACAAAATGGCATTGCTAAGCATCATACAATTACTGGAACGCCCCAGCAAAATGGATTGGCAGAGAGGTTTAATAAGACCATATTAGAGAGAGTGAGATGTATGCTCTCTAATGCAAATCTGTCAAAGTCATTTTGGGCAGAAGCTGTCAAAACAGCTGCCTACCTGATAAATAGGTGTCCTTCTACAGCCATTAATTTGGAAACCCCTGAAGAAAGGTGGTCGGGTCATCCACCCAAATATGAGCATCTAAAAGTTTTTGGATGCATTGCTTATGCTCACGTTAAGCAAGGAAAATTAGAGCCTAGAGCAAAGAAGTGCATTTTTCTGGGATACCCAGAAGGAGTTAAGGGTTACAGGTTATGGAATCTTGAGCCTAACGGAGCCAAGGTGATACTAAGCAGGGATGTAACTTTTAGAGAAGCTGAGTTCTACAAGAAGCAACCACAAACTTCAAGTACAGCTGCAGAGGAGTCAAATACCGAGGGAATAGAAGTGGAGGTGGAGGCCATTAATGCAGCAGGAGGAGTTTTAGGGCAGGAATCTGTTGGGATAGATGTGAATGAGCAACTAACAGAAGATGAAGATCCTCTAGATGGTTATACACTAGCTCGGGACAGAACTAGAAGAGATGTGAGGCCTCCAATCAGGTATGGCTATGCAGATTTGATCTCATTTGCTTTATTGACTGCTGAGAGTCTAGAAGAGAATGAACCAGTCACTTTTAGGGAAGCCATGAACTGTACTAACAAAATAAAGTGGAAGGAAGCAATGAGGGAAGAAATGGAATCTTTACAGAAGAACAATACATGGGTTTTAGTGAAGAGGCTAGAAAAACAGAAATTGGTAAGCTGTAAGTGGGTCTACAAGCACAAAGAGGGCATACCAGGAGTTGAGAAGCCGAGGTTTAAAGCCAGACTAGTAGCTTGGGGTTTCACTCAACGAGAAGGCATAGACTTCACAGATGTATTTTCTCCTGTAGTGAAGCATACTTCCATAAGGATATTGCTTGCACTCACAGCCTTTCATGAAATGGAGTTAGAGCAGCTTGATGTCAAGACTGCTTTCCTACACGGTGAGTTGGAAGAGACTATATATATGCAGCAGCCAGAGGGTTTTTGGGTTAAGGGCAAAGAGGATCATGTGTGTCTCTTAAAGAAGTCACTATATGGTCTCAAACAGTCACCGCGTCAGTGGTATAAGAAATTCGATGATTTCATGCTGAAAAATGAATTTTGCAGAAGTGAATATGACCATTGTGTTTATTATAGACGCTTGGTTTCAAATAAACTTATCTATCTACTTCTATATGTAGATGATATGTTGGTGGCATGTGCAGACATGGAAGAAGTCACAAAAGTGAAATTCATGCTGAAATCTGTGTTTGAGATGAAGGACCTTGGACCGGCAAGGAGGATCCTAGGTATGGAGATATTGAGAAACAGAGAAAAGAAACTGCTATTTTTGCATCAGCAAGGCTACACCAGTAAGGTTGTTGACAGGTTTGGTATGGCGGATTCAAAGGCAGTAAGCACTCCACTAGCACAACATTTTAAACTGTCAGCACAAGCTTGTCCTTTCACTGATGAAGAAAAGCTAGAAATGGAGAGGATACCATATTCCAGTGCAGTGGGAAGCTTGATGTACTCAATGGTGTGTACAAGGCCTGATTTGGCGCACTCTGTAAGTGTTGTAAGCAGGTACATGGCTAGAGCAGGCAGGGAGCATTGGAGTGGTGTAAAGTGGATCCTGCGATATCTCAAAGGGTCTAAGCAGTTTGGTTTGTTATATGATGGAAGAAAAGAAAATGATAAAGTGGTAATGGGATTTGTGGATTTCGATTTTGCAGGAGATTTGGATAATCGAAGATCCCTCACTAGTTATGTGTTTCAGGTTTATGGATGTACAGTGAGTTGGAAAGCATCACTGCAACCTGTGGTGGCCCTATCTACAACAGAAGCTGAATATATTGCTTTGACTGAAGCAGTGAAAGAGGCTCTTTGGATCAAGGGGTTACTTGATGAATTGGGAGTAAAAACACAGGCTGCTACGGTATATTGTGATAGCCAAAGTGCAATTCACTTGTCAAAGAACCAGATGTTTCATGAACGAACTAAACACATAGATGTAAAACTACATTTTGTGAGGGATATTCTGTCCAAAGGAAGTGTCAAGGTTGATAAGATTGACACAAATGATAACCCTGCAGATATGATCACAAAAGTTGTACCACTCGGAAAATTGAAGCATTGCATGGAACTAATAAGGGTAATGGGTTACAGTGAAGACTGAAGACCTGTGCAATGGAGTTTCAGTAGAAGTTCAAACAACAGTCAAGGTGGAGAATTGTTAATATTGACTGTCGTTTTGTTAATATTGACTGTCGTTTTCTTTCACCAAGGTGTGGTGGTATTGTTTTGTCTTTTGTGTTGATGATGTGGCAGAAAGTTACTTTTGTGGTTAGTAGAATAGTCAAAATAGGAACATTACGTGTTTCAATTTTTCTTCTTCTTTCTTCTGCCATTATATAACAGAGAGGTAGTCATCGAGAGAGATCTAGAGACAGAGAGGTAGTCATCGAGAGAGATCTAGAGAGAGAGAGTATTCTTCTTGTAATTCTTGGAGTGAAAACAAGAGTAGAGAGAGAAGAGGGTGTAATCTTTCTTGAAATGTTCTCTGTTCAATACAAGAGATAATTTTCTGCTGAAGTTTATACACAGAGTTGTGTTCGAGATTTGCTCTGCAGATTTGTGTTCTGGTTTGTTTCACTTCTTGAAGTTCTCGGTTCTAATTTTAACACCGAATAATTCCGTGTTTTTGAGCCAAAATTGCTCCGAGTTTACCTATTTTGACCCCAACTCGGGAAACCTAGAATAATAGGTGATTCTAGTGCTGATTGAGACACTTTTTCCTCAGTTTTTTTATAGCCATCATTAGAGAGAGAGAGAAGCAAGGAAGAAATTGGAGCTCAAGAAGATTTGTCGGCATAGAGAATTCTTGAAGATCATCATACTCGGGATGTCTTTAGTTTATTTTTCTTTGTTTGATTTTACAATCATATTAGACATGGATTTGTGATTGAATCTTGTGATCTTTTTTTTTTTTCTAATATTTTTTGTTGAAATCGTTTATGTTATTCTTTGCTCAACTTTGAAGTCCCGTTAGTTACATTGTGCAAGTTCAGAGCTTTTTGTTAATCGAGAATTTTTCTCACACTTGGATTCTAGTTATGAGGAAGTCATGTTCTTCATGATAATTGTGTAGAAATGAGCCTTCGTACTTGCTTTTGCTTCTCTATCAATCCCGAATGGACATGTTGAACTCCGAGTGGCTTCTGGCACAACACGAGTGGCTCCATTGCCTCTGGCGAACTTGAATCGAAATCACGATCTTTGTCGGTCGAGTATTGATTGGCACGATCGATCTCAAATTGTTCTATCAAGTCATTTTATGTCTTTGTCAAAGTGCTAGTAAACTTGATTTCTATCAAGATGTCATGAATGAGCTTGACTTCCATCGGTAGGTGAGCGAGCACAATCTCTTTGTTGAAGACATGATATGTAATATAGATTTCACTGAAAACCTTAGTAAAATCCCATGAGCAGAACTTATAAAGGGGAAAAAATAGTGTTTACGTTTGTCAGAAATAGACACACCAAGAGAACTAATCCAACTTTATCAGCAACATTATTACCATTCATGTAATTGGGAGAAACCTTAACTTAGCAGCGCAAGAGATCACCCGACGCCATCTATTCCTATATTTCTACGATACTCGAGCAAAAGAAGAATTGAATAACTAATAACGACATGACTAGATTAACACATTCTTTAATCACATTCTACCCAAAGAATCTGCCAATGGAACTTCCAAACATTCTTAATAAAATACTAGCAATAAGAAGAGAGAGAAGTAAACAACATATTTGTTGTAAATAATCAGTAAATGGCACGTTTTAAAAGTACTTGAAGTAAATATGACATGCACATATAAATAATCAATTTACTTATTAAATAGATTATCTACCTAGTAAATTTTGCTATTATAAATTTCAAATATTTAAACCTGTTATTAACTTACTTTAATTTCGTAAAAGTTGTATTTACTACAATTTCTGTAATAATAACAACAACAATAACAATACAACAAAAAACAAAAAAAAAGAGTAAAAAAACAAGAACTGTCAATGTTATTAGAAAATAAATAATTGTTTGATCTTGTTCTAGTTTATTTTAAAGCAATTTTTAAATTTTATTGCTAGATTGATGATGAGGTTATTTACCGACAAATCAAATACCTTCGAATTTTAATATTTGTGAATTTTCAAGCATTTTTATTAGTTTGATGTGTTTTTATAGGAATAATTAATAAATAGCAAATTAGGTGAAAAAAAGAAAAAAATTAGAGTTTTAGAAGCTATCAGGACGAGCTACGGATGAGGGCAAGAACCTGCTCAAACCGTTGAAACACCCAAGAGCAACCCTGGGTAGGGCCTGGAGCGTGCCCGCGCCAGGATGGGCGTGCGGGGGCGCAACCTGCTCCGCGACAAGGTTTTTGGGTTTTGTTGGCTCTTGATCATTATGGTTGGCCATTTTTGACCATTGGATAAGTTTAGATGAAGTTATTCTCCAATTTTGGGCATACTTAAGCAAAAAAATCCTAGTTCCTAACTTGGAGAGGAGGTGAGACACAAAAATTCCTAGAGAGAAGAGCTTGGAGTTGAACATTCTTGAAGAATGCTTATGAGCAATTCTTGAGGAGTTGAAGGCTTGAAGTTCATCTTCACAAGATTCTTCTTTTCCTTCCCCCTTTTTCTTTTTCTTTGTAGTTTTTTAGTTTGTCTAGGTTGTTGTGAGTCCGGGAGGAGATCAACACTTAGATAATCTCGTTGAGAGTCTAAGATATTGTGAGACCGAGAGGTGATCAAGACCTTGATTATCAACTAGGATTTCGATTGTTGTGAGGCTGGGAGGTGATCGACATTTGAGTCCTAATTTAAGGGCTAAACTTAATGAGTGTATAAGTAAATGGGTTAGAGAGGAATATTGATTCTCGTATTCATGCATATGATTTTGTTTGACGCTCATGAGAGGTAGCGATGTTAGATTAGGTCCCTTAATTAATGATTTGAGTGGAATTGGCAAGCATTGACTTAATATGATGAACATAGAAATGATAAGGTGAAGTCAAGTCTCCAGTACACTTGTGCATAAAAGTTTCCATATTTTATCTTATTTTTGTATTTATATCTGTTTAAGTTTTATTTTATTTCATTTAGTACGGTTGCCTAGATAAAATTGAGTTACGATAATCACAGTACTTAGAGGTAATTTAACACTCAATTCTTGTGGAGACGATACTCACTTACCCCTTACTATTAAAACTTAACACTGTACGCTTACGAATGAGCATAGATCAAACAACAAATGATGGAAACAAAAACAAAAGAAAAGGTGAGTTACATATTCCCGTTAAAAATGCAAGGCTAACAAGAAAAATGATTGCATTGATAATTGAATTAAATAATAAAAAAAAATCAAACTCATATATTTTCACAAGTTTAACAATTTTCTCATTCAATAGCCGACATTATTTCTCCATTTTCAACGTCGTTCAATCAAGGCAAGCTGAGTCTTGATATGCACTAACTGGTCTTCTGAGATATGTGTTGGTTGTGGGGCCAAGAATGAAGAATGGAACGGTCCAAAAAGCGACACTGCTCAACAATGGCAGAAAATCAACGTCGTTATGCTGATTTCTAGAGTCCAACTTTTATCCTTTCCACAAGAATATTTATGGAAGGAAAATTGCATGCTTTCAAAAGATTTAGGCGTGAAGATAACGGTTGTAATGAAATAGTTGACGAGATGGTTGCAGTTATACATGATATTATTGGAAGTAACTCTGATCATGATATGCCGGAGGAAGTAGAAGCTGAAGTGTTAGGCAATGCGCAGCACGATAAATTTAAAGAGTTGTTATGTGAGCTCGAATCGGCATTGTATCCAGGGTGTACTAAGTATTTTTCATTGAATTTTTTGGTGAAACTCATGCATTTAAAGGTGTTGCACAAATGGTCCAATAAGTGTATGAACTCTCTTTTGAAGGACACACTAAGGGAGTGGAACCGACACTGTCATGAAGGAATCGTTCAAGCGCTTCCACCTCATCACCTACTTTGCAATTGGACGGGTCGTCTACGGTTAATTTGCCCCAGCATGTCCAAAACTGGTTGAACAACCTTTACATCGAGCAACGCAACATGTTCGACAACTAACAGATTATGATGGAAGTCATGTGCTCGATGAATCCTAACATCAACTTCTTGCCAGTTAACCGCCCCCAACCATTGGTTCCTTTGCCGCCTGAGCGAAACGAAGAAAATGAGGATGAGGACGATGATGCTGTTAATTTAGGAGATTAAAATATATGTTTTTATTTTTTTTATTCTCAATACTTTTTAGTATTTCTTAATTAATTTACTTTTTAAGATTTATTTTATTATTGTGTTGACTATTTTATATCAATTATATTATTTTATTTCATTATAAATTTTCTTCTCATTTTTATCTTTAATAATATTAATTAATATTATACAAAAAAACTATTTGTGACAACATTTTTAGGGTGCCGTCACAAATAGATCAAATAACTAGCGACAACAGTGTCATCGTAAAAGTGTTTAAAACCTTTTACGATGACATTGTCATTGCAAATACTTTACGTCACGTCATCATCAACGACATATTTAAGGGAACATTCATGACGACTTATTGGCGACGACTGTCGTTGCTAATATATTTACGACGATAGCTCAAAATATTGTCGTCACAAATATATCGTTTGCGTCTAATTTTTTGTTGTGACTCATTTGCAACGACATGTTGTCGAAAATGCAGTATTTGTAACGACATTGAATCGCGGTAAATGACTTTTTTTTTGTTGTAGTGATGTTAGATTAGGTCCCTTGATTAATGATTTGAGTGGAATTGGCAAGCATTGACTTAATATGATGAACATAGAAATGTTAAGGTGAAGTCAAATCCCCATTACACTTGTGCATAAAAGTTTTCATATTTTATCTTATTTTTGTATTTATATATGTTTAAGTTCTATTTTATTTTATTTAGTTTGGTTGTCTAGATAAAATTGAGTTACAATAATCACGGTACTTAGAGGCAATTTAACATTCAATACTTGTGAAGACGATACTCACTCACCCTATACTATTAAAACTTAACACCGTATGCTTACAGATGAGCATAGATCAAAAAACAAAAGATGGAAACAAAAACAAAAGAAAATGTGAGTTACATAGTCCCGTTAAAAATGCAAGGCTAACAAGAAAAATGATTGCATTGATAATTGAATTAAATAATGATAAGAATTCAAACTCATATATTTTAAGAACAAGTTTAACAATTTTCTCATTCAATAGCCGACATTATTTCTCCATTTTCAACGTCGTTCAATCAAGGCAAGCTGAGTCTTGATATGCACTAATTACTGGTCTTCTGAGATATGTGTTGGTTGTGGGGCCAAGAATGAAGAATGGAACGGTCCAAAAAGCGACACTACTCAACAATGGCAGAAAATCAACGTCGTTATGCTGATTTCTAGAGTCCAACTTTTATCCTTTCCACAAGAATATTTATGGAAGGAAAATTGCGTGCTTTCAAAAGACTTAGGCGTGAAGATAACGGTTGTAATTTGAACGTTGTGGCATCGCTCTTAGCTACAGAAACACGCGGCAGGCATGTTTCCTGATTTATTCATGATATATCAAAGAAGATAAGTTCTATGATACATGTAGGCAAGGAAAATGACCTTAGGTTTAGGTACGTCAATATATATATATATATATATAAAGCCAAAAACACACTCGCTTTCTTCTTTTTTCTAAAGTTTAAGAGCCCGTTAAAACTTTCAAATCCGCCAACGATTATACTGGTCCACACGGGGAGACAAATACATAATTGTGATTAAAGTACGGGACTAATTATGACAACAATACTCTTATAAGCACACAAAAATTGGCTGTCGTGCGTGTTTGCTTAGCAACCTCCGGGAGAGAAGTTCCAAGACAGCGACTGGCCCTGTCTCAATCAATTTATTGGTTTCACATTGTTTTGGTGTTAATTTTTTTCTTCGAGTGGACTTCTGTGGGAGCTAACTGCCGAGCACAGTGCTCATGTGAATTTTTATGAGTTAAAATACTGTACTAAAAACGAATATGGCAGATTTATAATTTAATCATAATGTAAAATATATATAGTAGCGAAACATTAATGTTGATGAATATTAGAATATACTAGAGCTAAAAAAAATAAAAAATAAAAAAACTTTAAATCTAACGATTTAGTAATGAATTTTATGGAAACATGAAAATTTAAAGAGAACCAGTACTACATGCACATAGTGGGTTTTTTTTTTTTTTTTTTTTTTGGCACACTTCAAGTACATATATATAGTGGGTGTAATATTTCCCCAAAATTAAGATTATAACTACATAGTACTTTGTTTCTGTAGTTATAAAAAGGAGCTTTCATATGACATATGTACACACACATGTCTAATATTTAAACAATGTCTTTGTCGATACATGAAGTTCATGTTTTATGCGTTCTAGATTTCTCTAACAAACAACGTCGGTTGCACATTCCGAAAGCAAATTCATGGAGCGGAACTGTTTTGCTTAAATATCTAGCCTTCATGACTTGGCTTTCTAAAAAAAAAAAAAAAAAAACTTTCTTTTATACTTATTATGCTGTTAAATATTTCAAACATAAGTTATTATTGCTGCAATTCATATGGCACTTTTATTTTATTTCATTGCATGTGTACGCACTACTGTCCTCGCATTTGTGTTTATTCTGAGCAAAAGCATCTGATATATATATATCATAACATTTTTTAAAAATTTTTAATTGTAACAGAAAAAATTAAATGTGACATTTTCTGAAAGTTTTAACTGTAAAAATTTAAAATTAAAAACTCAAATCGGTAAAATGAATGAGACCTATATAATTTACATATCTAGTTACAGGTTAGACAAATGATCAACTTATAATGTAGCCAACAGTAATCATTAAGAATGGGTCAACTTTCAAGAATAAGATTTTGCAACGAGTGAACATTTTTCACTTAAAAGTTAAAAGTGCAGTACCCCATTAATTAGAAAATAGACTATGGATCATAATTTTGCGACTCTTTGTGGCCGGCATAGAGAGATAATTAGATCAAGTGTCGCTTTTTTTTTTCTTTTTTTTTTTTCAGAGTACTGAGAATTCAATGTAATTGGCATACTCAGCTTCACATCAAAGCATAAAGGAACAGAATTAGGGCAGCCCCAATTGATAATGTATAGCTAGCACTACCGCTGCAAATAGTAGCAAACGTTATTTTTAAACTAACGAGCTTCTGCGCCAATTACTTTTATGCAAAAGCAAGCTCACAGTTGAGGAGAAAGTTCTCAATTATGTATTATTAAGCCAATTTAGAATATAGCTGCATTTTGAAATAATTACATACCATTCAAGCACGTAACGCGTCTTGAACATTAATAAAGCGATTCAATAGACTATAAAAGTCTTTTTTTAGTAGGTCAACCTTCCTATTGATAGAGTGAGTTTTGAACTTTTAAAATCAATAACAATTATATTAAGGTCTCATTCATTTTACCGATTTAAGTTTTTAATTTTAAATTTTTATAGTAAAAAACTCTCAGACAATGTCACATCTAACTTTTTTTATTACAGTGAAAAGCTCTCAAAAAATATCACATCTTAACTCAAATTAAAAACTCAAATTCGTAAAGTGAATAAGACTTAAATTAAAAATGTACACAGAATACATTTTTAAACATAAATTTTAGTAGTTCTTTTTATCAATACCCCAAAAAAAAAAAATTCTGAAGTATATTATGCCTCTTGAACTTGATTTGACAAAAGTGATAATTAAGTGCCTGTTTAGTTCACTGATTCGAGTTTTTAATTTGAGTTGAGATTTAATTTTATGTGAAAATTTTTTATTATAGTAAAAAAATTAAATGTGATTATTTATATGAATTTTTTACTGTAATAAAATTTAAATTTTAAATTTAAATTAACAAAATAAACATAACCTCATAATATAAGATGCGTGTTTTATTAGCAATCCGTGTTCGATATGTCATCTAAGTGGGGTAATGTTTTCGGCTAAATAAGGGGCAGTTTCATACTAAAAATAATTTACATTTGAGGCTGCGCTGGATCACCTACAAACACGACATATGGTGGCCGTCAAATCATCTGATGCCAGTGAGCGAACCTAAATTTTCACATAATTTTGTCGGTCTTATTTTTTCATTTTAGACAAAAAAAAAAAAAAATCATAGCTTTTATAAGCGCATATGCCCTAGAATTAAGGTTTTCCCTCGTGGGACCCAAAATGTGGTCCTTTCATTTTTAGCTTTAGCAAAAAGCATGAGAACTTTTATCAATGACTTCAATATAACTATCATTTAGCCACCCACTTCCAAAAGCTACCCTCCAAAATTGTGCTAATTAAAGTGATTCCGTTTCCCATCCGTCTTCGTGCTTTTTGACAAGATTACACATTCCAAAAAGTTAAAAGGAATGGAATCCAATTAATTCAAACGGACCCAAAAAAGAAAGGGCGAGTTACTCCTTTCATACAATCATCATTTGAGTTTATTATTGGTCATTTATTTATTTATTCATTTATTTTTCTTGCAAAGATATTTGTGGACGTGAATGACAATTGACAAGTAACAGGCAGCCGTACAGTTGTAGAGGAGATAATTTTAGAATCCGTTTTCGTTTATTTCGTTGATTCGATTTATAATTCGAGTTAAGATGTAATTTTATATAAAAATTTTTTACTGTAATAAAAAAATTAAATATGATTATTTTTAAAAGTTTTTTACTATAATAAAATTTAAATTTTAGACTCGAATCGATAAAGTAAACAAGATTCATTAATTTACGTTTTATTTGAATTAATATGTAATTTTATGTAAAAATTTTACTATAATAAAAATATTAAATGTAATTATTTTTTAGATCTTTTTATATATAAATTTTAAATTTTAAATTTAAATCGAAAAATAAATAAAATCTTAAATTTTAGAGTTGTGTGATTTTAATTCTGATTTTAAATGAAAAATTTTTTTGTTAGAAAAAAATAGTGTAATAAAATGAAAATCAAAATACGTGAAACAAACGGATCTCAAATTAAGATAAAGAACAATAGATGCTCTTCGTACATGACATGTAAGACTAGCTAGGCAGCTGTTTTTCTAGCTGTGGTTCCCACATACGAAAAGCTTTTTGAATCGTCACAAGATCTCTCAAATGGTCGGAATAATATATATATATATATGAATTCAAGCTCTACAGATGTATGAAAGGTAGAAAAACAAAAAGGGAGATAGCACATGATCAGCTAGTGGCCACTGATGCCACCAACACTATAACTCAAAGAAGAATATAAAGACAATTCCATCAGAAACCTTTGAGATATCATTATAGAAAAATGTAGCAAATTACCAAAACCAGACCTGATTAATAGTAATTTCCTTTTATCTAGAAAACTAATTATTTACCGTTCACAATTTAACAACTGACAAAAAAAAAAAGTTTAAAATCTTATTATGTAAATGCTAAAACATTCTGTGTTTATAAAAATCAACCTCAAAACACCTCCGGAAGTAGTTAAACTTTTTAAAAAAATTTCAGGATTGTCCTTCCAACCATATATTAAATACAATTTAAATAACCAAAATATTAAATAAAATCAATCTTAAAATTTCTTGCCCCTTTTAAAATCAAATCACTAACCAATCAGGCCAAATAGATAATCATTTTATTCTATGCTAAAAATTACGGCCTCGTTCATTTCGTGGATTCGAGTTAAGATGTGATATTTTTTTAGAGTTTTTCACTGTAGTAAAAAAAATTAAATATGATATTTTTCTAAAATTTTTTACTGTAAAAATTTAAAACTGAAAACTCGAATCGGTGAAATGTGGATTATTTTTTTTAGGTACCTAATGCGGATTATTTTTCTAATAGGTCATAAATAACGTAACAAACAAACATAAATCAACTCGAAACAATATTATTTAATATGTCAAATTGAGGAGATAGAAAATCTCCTAATTCCAAAAGGACGCCTTATCAAAATCTATTGGTTCCAAATTGTCACTTCATGCATCTTTTCCCGTGCTAGTCAGTTGGTGGTTGAGCTTGTCACTTGAGATTAGGGTCCGTTTGGTTCAGGGATTCGAATCATGTGATTTGAACCATTTTCGATTTACGTGTATTTTTTGTGAGAGAAATTACTGTAGCGAACCACGAATCATGATTCGAATCGGGGGACGAATCCCCCAACCAAACGGGGCTTCATTTTAAGAGTGGCCATTCTTATGAGCCGATATTTATATTAATCCGGTTATTAATTATGTCAAAAAATATAAATTTAAATATAATTTATTTATTAAATGTGTTAAAAATAATCTATTTATTAATTATATTAATCATGTCAATTCATATAACTCATTTAAATTATTATATTAAATAAATAGTAAATATAATAATTACTTATTTAATACGATCAAAACATGTTTAATATGTTTATTAGTCAATTTATCTTTTCTTTTAAGAAAAATAAATGAATTTTACATACGAATATTAAAATTCACATTATTTGTATTTAATATGTCATATAAACTGCATGTTATATCACATATTATTAGATTGCAGATGACACATATAATTAATCGTGTCAATTCGTGTCACTTCATGTTAGGAGGTCAATTCTAACCCAACCTGTTTATTAATCGTGTCAACCCGATTATGATATAAATTTATTTATAATAAACTTAAACCTGCTAACTTCGTGCATGTTTTGAGTCGTGTTGCAGCCGTAGATTCATCAATCGTTGGTTTCAACAACGTTGTTGCGTTAGTCCTCCTCTTTTTTTTTTCTTCTTTTTTTTTTCAATCTTACACAGATCTTAATTTTGGATCTTTTTCTTCTCTTCAGATAAAGCCAAATATTGCCACTAATCTTCATTGGCCATACACATCTTTGTACACCATTTCACTTAATGGTGCTGTAGAACATGTTACTTTGGCGTTTCGAGGCATTATGTTACTTAAGTTTTGAGGAGTGTCTTATATTACAATTAAAGTTATGTTTTGAAAAATTGAACCAAATTATTCTAATAAAAAATCATAATAATTTAAGTGTCATATTTATTATAAGCTTATAACATCTTAGGAGTAAACTGAAGACACAAGATCGGAACTTTTAACATAATTAGTTGTTTTTATAATTTTCCTTTGGCGTGGTGGGTTCATATCCAATGTAATGGACAACTTCTTTTCCAAAAAAAAAAAAAAAAAAAAAAAAATCTAAAACAGTGGTCTTGAATATTTTATTTTATATTTTTATATGGGCAAAGAATTATATGAAATTATATGGCAATTGGATGGAGGACCACAACCCCTTACATTATTGTTGAAATTTATAGGTTATATAATTATATCTAGATCATAGTGTGTGTACATACAAAATATCGGCATCCAAATATCAACATTTGTGTTATCTTTTTCTTTCTTGCAATCATAACGCTATCTGGTTATTTTCTTGGTACTTACCTTTTGTTTTCTTTGAAGTGGGTTAAAAGTTAAGCTGGCTGGCATGGGATTGAATTATATTATAAAAGCAAGCAATAATAATGGGAATGAAAAAGATGGAATAATGATGATATGCATATATATATATATATAGATTGGAGGTGGTAGTGGTGGTGGTGGTGGTGGATATGGGAATCCATCTGTCTACATTATTTGCTCACTTTATGTTTGCAACTGATCATCCTTTCCTTTCATTTTCTTCTCTCTCCCCCTCTATTGGGATATATATATATATATATATATATATATATATTTGGGTTTAATACGCGTGCGTTCAAAAGGGGGTAATTAAGAAGATGTTAGATGGTCTCAGACAAGGTGGGGGGTGAATACTGTTCCATCTGATTCAATTTGGTCAAAAACCTATAATAATGGATGGAAGATTGGGCCAAGGAAATTGATCATTTTTTGGTGTTGGAGTGGGGACCAGAGTTAGATTGCTGAAGAATTTAAGTTGTCAATAATTTCATCACCTGTACATTTGACCTTTTTCCCTAGTACATATTTAACTAATTAAGATCTAATGATTTATTCTTGCTTTAGCTTTTTTTTTTTTTTTGGTTAAGTTTTTGGTGTGGACTTTAAGGTCTATGCATGACCCAATAGGAGCATCCAAAATAGGAGGGACATATTTGACTTTATTTACTTAATTGGAATAATATCTAATTAATTAAAAGAAATCTCAAATTTATCAGAATTCCTAATTGAGTAGGGTTTTAAATAATGGTCACTAAAAAAGTATGTAATTGGCACATCCCATATATATATATATATATATATATATATGTGATTAAGTGATATTCTCTCAATCTCTTTCTCCCTCGGCTGTGCGTGTAAAAGGATTTTTTTTTTTCAGCTATGAAAATTGATGGTTGTTTTAGTAACATCCACACACCGTAAGCTTCAAGAACACGATTATAATCACGTTGATAGAGTATCATGATGAGGCTTGTCGTCGGATTTGATGCGGTAAATCATCGGATTTCCTCTCGAATCTTGGTTGTTGCAGATTTACGATTTGACTCGTGAACCTACATAGGAGTCCAAGCACCTTAAAAGATATAGTTTATGTGAAAATTGTCAGTCAAATATTCCAATTTTAATGATGATTTCCATAAAAATTGTCGTTAAATATTGAACTTCTTTAAAAGTCTTAATAATTTTTAAAAAATATTTTAGCCAAAATTCATATCATATTTCATATTAAACAAGGGACGTGTTGTTTTATATAAATGAAGCCAAAAATATTTTAAGATCAATACCAAAATTTACAAGAAACGCTTTGTTTTATACACTCTGGAGAAAAATCATGCATGGAACCTTGGTGAATTGATCGGGAAATCTTAGGTCTCGTTCACTTTATAGATTTCAGTTTTTAATTCGAGCTGTAATGTGATATTTTCTGAGAGTTTTTTACTGTAACAGAAAAAGTTAGATGTGACATTTTTTTAGAGCTTTTTATTGTAAAAACTTAAAATTAAAAACTCAAATCGGTGAAATAAACGAGGACTTAGTGCAAATATTATAGAGTGATTTAGGTAACTTTGCTACTTGCTAGAGTCCTTGCCGAAAACTAGCTTGATATTTGTGGTCGAAACTTATGAGGGTCATCATTTATTATTTTTAAATATGAGAAATTGCAAATATTTTTCCCTACGACCACAAGCCTGGACCCCTCAAATTTAGGCATAGCGTATGGGAGTGAGAACAATTTTACAATATTAAAGTCTTATTCACTTCACGGATTCAAGTTTTTAATTCGAGCTGAGATGTGATATTTTTTTTAAGTTTTTAACTGTATCAGAAAAAGTTAGATGTGACATTTTGTTAGAACTTTTAAGTGTGAAAATTTAAAACTGAAAACTTGGATCGATAAAATGAATAATGTCTAAATCACATATTTTTGAGCCCTTGTCCCTCCAAAACGGCCAATGACTAGTACTAAAAGTATGAATTACTAGGAGCAACGGAAAGAACCTTCAGTGTAGGCTGAGTTTCCATAGTATTAGTATTACACACCGATTTAAAGCATAATTTAAAGGCCCGTTTAGTTTGTTAATTTAAGTTTATAATTATAGTTGATATGTGATTTTATATGAGAGTTTTTTACTGTAGCAAAAAAAAAAAAAAAAAAAAAAAAAAATTAGATCTAACTGTTTTTGAGAACTTTTTATTTTAACAAAACTTAAATTCTAAATTCAAATTAGTAAAATGAACGGGACCTTTTTAACTTTTTTCATAGAAAAAAAAAATGCCCAAGACTATACGTTATTATAAGCTTTGTCAAGGAAGTATCCGGATCTGTACATGTCCAATATGTTCTTACTTTGTCGGCTGCAAAGTTTTATCCTTAAATTGAGAATATTTTACTTTGCTGCAAAGTTTTCATTGATTTTAATTTTCTGAGGCATATAATATAGGCGTAATACTTAACACGGAAACTATCTTTTTCTTGGCAATTCTTGCTTCTGTTAGGTATTTGGACCAAATGGATAGACTTCTAACACTTTCCAATTTCCATTACATATCATTATGTTTTGAAAGGTAAAAGACACTGCTCATTCCTAGGGGCCTGTTTCGTGTATAAATTTCTATTTACATGCATATGGTAATAAGTTATTATTAGCTATGCAACACTTGATGATTAATATTAGAATACAATAATTTATTGGACTCTATATGGCTCATGGTACTCTTCAATTATTGTGGATCTTAAGTAATCTTCTTGTTTTTGGATTATTTTACATCCATCACATTTTTGTATACATAATAATACAATGATGCCAAATCTTCTACGGAAATAATTTAGTAAGGCATTGTTTATTTCAGCGATTCGAGTTTTCAGTTCTAAATTTTTACAGTAAAAAGCTATCAGAAAATATCAAATTTAACTTTTTCTATTATAATAAAAAATTCTCATAAAATGTCACATCTCAGTATAAATTAAAAATTTGAATATGTAAAGTAAACGAGACCTAAATTTAAAGAATTTTAAGACAATAATTAATACTCAATATCATAAAGATAGAAAATATGTCGAAGTCAGTTGACAACGTCAATTATAAAATAAAAATAAAAACGAAACTAATACTTAAATCTCGTTCAATTCACTAATAAACACCAATAGTTCCATTGATTGGAACTCTCAACTCTCAACTCTCAACTCTCAACTCTACACTAGACACATCCGTCCATGAATTTATTATTATTTCTTGATTTTTGGTTCAATGTACGCTAGCTTCGTACAAATCTCAAACGCACTTATTTAAAGTTTTGTCCACGTTCATAAGATAATTCCAAGGGACATTAAAGAAATGCGAAACGTTTGATGATATAAAAAATTAAAAAAAGTAAAATTGGGACGTTAAAAGAATTCTAGATTACGTTTGCATAGATTTATGTATTATTATTAATTGCCATGAATGAACCATCAGAGAAAGTAGCCGAGTTTGAAAGCCATCAGTTTACTGTTGACTCTCTCTCCGATTGGAAGAATCCAGTCTAGCTACCGTAGGTGGTCCCACACCGAATAACTCACCCCGAGCCCATTATTCTTTCGCTTCGTTGTCCGCATGCAGAAACCAAACAGTATTTATAGAAGGGGACAAGGAAGCAAAAACCGCTGTGAAAAAACAAAAAAAATAAAAAATAAAAATGAAAATGGGTCCCACAAAAGTTGTCCCTGCTTCTCGTAATGTGGGCCCCCGCTCGTCGTGGCTATAGGGTCAGCTTTACTGTCCAAGATCTCTCTCTCCACACCCTCTACAGTTTTCATAACACCTCACACGTGCGACAAAGGTGGGGCCCCATGAATTCCCCCTCGGGTCACGTTCGCGACGAGCCCTGTTTTCTGGGCAATAAAAAACAATAATATTTTAATAATACAAAAAGCCAAGCATCTCCACTCTTTGGACCGTACCATGTGGTGACGTGTCAGAACATGGCAGTGCCACCGTGCATCGGATCGTGGCAGATATGCTGCTTGTCGGTTACTGAAAAAGTAAATAACATGCCTATTAATACACATTTCCTAGAATACCCCTACGACTTTTCCGTTTATTACGGAAATACCGTAACTGGAGCGAATCCAGGGGGGCAGCTTCTTGGAAAATCAGAGACGAAAGAAAAGTTCTCTCTGCCACTTGAACGTTACTATTTCTATAATTTCAGTTTGGATTTTTTTGTTTTTTTATTAATCTCAAATTCGGGAAAGTTTTTAATTTTTTTTTTTTTTTTTTTTGTTTCTTTGGGACAAATGAGTTTTGACTTTTCCTATCATTAAAACCAAAGCCTGAATAAAAAGCATACTCATTTCCATTGCATGCTTGCTCTCTCCTCTGCCTCATTCGTTCATCCCTTCTTTATTCTCTCGTCAAGAAAGAAAGAAAGAAAAAAATCATCCTGAAGAAGAAAAGAAAATCACAGGAAAAGCAAAGCATCACCTACTTCGAGTCTTCTTTCATGGCGGTTGAGGCGCGGCACAATATGAATCTCTTCTCTTCTCATCAGTTAATCACAAACAGGTATATATATATGTGTGTGTGTGTGTATATGTATATATATGTATAGATATAAGCATTCGCCAGCTTTTATTATCCTCCGGGATTTTTCTGATTTGGGATTCTTTTCTTGTGGGCAGAGATTTCATGAAAACCATTCAGGGAAATGGAAATATCTACGACAACGTCCATTCGGTTTCGTCGACGATTAGCCCCGATAATTTGGCGTCGTTTTATCGGTCGCCGATTTGTGATGCGAAAACGACGATGAACAAGGCCGATAGTGGCCTCACTTGCAATATTATTAACCCTGCTCCGAGAAAACGACAGAGAGATTCAAATGCAATCCAAGAGTTGAACGCTTTTTCGGTCCCTCAGAAGAGCAAACTCTCCGTCACCGGTTCGTCGTTTCTCGACAAGGACGTTGTCTTCCAGATCCACCAGCACCAGTCTGAGATCGATTGCTTCATTGCCCAACACGTAAGAAAACTTCAGAAAAAATTTATCGAGTATTTATTTATTTCAATGGTAATAAACTTTTTGCTTTTTTATTTTTGGTTTATTTACAGACGGAAAAGGTGAGAATAGAGTTGGAACATCTGAGGAAAAGGCAAGCGAGAATTCTGGTGTCGGCAATCCAAGAAGGAATAATCGCGAAAAAGCTGAGAGAGAAAGACGAAGAAATACAAAGGATGGGAAAGCTGAACTGGGTCCTACAAGAGAGAGTGAAGACACTGTGCGTGGAGAATCAGCTATGGAAAGATCTCGCGCAATCGAACGAAGCCACCGCCAACTCTCTCCGCTCGAATCTCGAGCAAGTCCTCCTGGCCACCGCCCGCGTTTGCGACGAACGCCAAGCGCCTGGCGCAAATGATGTCGCCATCGCCTTCGCCGACGACGACGCCGCCGACGATGCAGAGTCGTGCTGTGGAAGCAGCGACTCCGGGAGGGAAGAAAACGACGTCGTTTCGGGGAAGGGGATTTGCCGGAGGTGCGGGGAGAGGGAGGCGAGGGTGCTGGTGCTGCCTTGCAGGCATCTGTGTCTGTGTACGTCGTGTGGGTCCACTCACAGAACCTGCCCTGTATGTACTTCTGTCATGACTGCCAGCGTGCATGTTAATTTCTCTTAAAAATAGGAAAGAGAAAAACAAATGAAAAAAACCTTTTCGTAAAAAGAGAGAAAAAAAAAAAAAAAACCGAGAGAATTATAGGATTTTGTTTTGATCAATTTGCTCATGTTTGGGAGCATTGTTCAGAGTCTTTTCTCCTTTCTCTCTCTCTCTCTCTCTTTTTTGTTAATAGCTATCGAATTTCTCTTCTTTTCATTTGCCATTTTACATTTATTATTTTATTTTATTTTAAAAAAATATTGGCTTTAGCATTATAGCAAATAACGCGAACCAGTACAATTTTGTCCATGAAGCTATTTAAATAATGTCATTAGCACTAAACTTTTCACCATTTACGTTTATAATTAGGTCGTCTTTTGTTTTTGTCATGCTATTAAACTGCTAAATACTGATTCACGCTGAGCGCCCTTCCATCTAAATCAATTAACTTTTTCAATTAGCACCCTTTTTTTTTTTTCTCCCACTCTCTCTATATGGGAATTAATATTGTTTGTCACGTTCTTATTTTTCTTATTACTTTTACTTTTTTATTAAAAAAGGAAAGTCTTATGGGAGTCCGGCAGAGAATCCCACCTTGGAAAAGTGAAAAATGGGTGGTGTCCGTGTCTGAGTGAATGAGAAAGGACACGATAGAGGGCAGCTGCCGGCTGCGTACGGGGTTCATGCATATGCATTATGCAGCATTCAAGCGATAAAGAGCCTTAAAAGTTGAGACACACCTAATTTTCTCCCTTTTTTTTTTTTTTTTCTTTTAATGATAAAAGCCAAAGGTGACATAATAAAGTAAACAAAGACAAGTTTTTGGTTGCGTGGGAGCGACTCTGCAAGAGAAAACGTTTTATTGTCAATGTCAGCATTATTGTTCCCTTCAATCGCTCCTTTAGTGGGGGACCCTTTTATTCATTTTAACGTTTCTTTCGTTGTCTGTTTTCTCAAACCATTCTTCATTTCCCCTCTTTTTCTTTTCTTTTTTTTTTTTTTTTTTTTTTTTTTTCCTAGCTTTCCTTCTTTTCCTTTATTCTCTTTACCTATCTTTGGTGTGGGAAAAATAAAAAGAAATCAATAAAAAACTAGGTAAATTAACAAATAAAATAAAATAAAATTACCGGTGAGACATGCTATTCAAGAATGTTTAGGCTTAGGTAATGCGAGCGATCCTTTGTGGGAAAAAACAAACGGGCTTAAGTTCAATGCTATTAAAGATAGTGTTCTGCATAAGCCACATGAGCTACATTAGTGTGTTTCAGATCCCTCAAATGCTTTGCAATGAAATCCAAGAATTATCTCTAGATTTTCATTGGATGCATTGAGAGAGGCTATGTAGACCAAAAATTGAGGACAATACGACCGATTTAAGTTTAGAATTCGAATTTTGTTACAGTAAAAAGTTTTCATAAACAGTCACATTTAAATTTTTTGTTGCAATAAAAAATTCTCACATAAAGTCACATCTCAATTCGAATTAAAAATTTGAATCAACGAACTAAACGGGTTTTAGTGTGTCGGCGTTCAACCAAGCTCCTTATTGACCAAGAGTTAATTTGTAGAATTCCCTTGGGACAAGGCTTATGTGAAGATCGTATGGTTTTGGCATTTTGATGATAAGGGTCGGTGTAGATATAAAGTGGCTACGCCTACAATCTACAAGAGATACTAATGGTTGTTCGGGCCACAAAGGTGATAGAGTTTGGTCGGCTAGGCTTCGGAGGCTGCATATTTCTAGCAAAAGTCAAGAACTTTGTTTGGAGAACTCCCAATGAAATTCTTCCTTGTAAGATGGCTCTCCAGTGGCGAGGTTTTGTGTGTAAGCCGTTGCGCTGGTGATGCGAAGATTCAAAGGAAACGGCCTGGGGAAGCACAGAAAGTTTGGGATTCTTGCGCTTTTTGGGCCGAAATTGTAATCTTTGAATTGCCGCTGCTTTAAAGGATTGTGTTGAAAGGAGCAAGTCGGATCATCTTCTGACCTTGAGAAATTTTTTGCATGATAGCTTGGGCAATCTGGATGGTGAGGAATACTTTTGTTGTTGCCCATTCTCTAGAAAAGTTTGCTTTTCATTCTGTTTTTGACTGGATTGAGCAGGATTTCAGTTCCTATGTTTGGCGTTAAGCAATAATACCATGGCAACTTTCCATCAAAAAATAAAAAATAAAACAAGTTGGGTTCCATGCAAGTCCTAGAGGCCTAAGCATGTTTAGAATTTAGATCCTACAAATATGGTAATATTATGAAACTAGTATATGGGTTGTGCTCCATTGAAACGTACAAAACAAAAATTAGAATTAGATGTGTAATTCAGTATTTTTTTTTTTTTTCCCCTAAACTCAGTATTAATTCGTTCGATGTTACGAGAGAATGTATGATAATCGCTTTAGACAAAAATTATTATTATTCACGAGTAACAACTATATGACAAGTTGTGTCATTAAACTAAATTGGGGTATACCTTACAAAATAAATAAATAAATAAATTGCGGTATATATGAGTTCATCATGAAAATTGACCTTATAATAAACCAATAATTATTACACACGTATGTGTATATACATACATACATACACATATATATACCTATAATTAAAAAAAAAAGGGAAATGTTTGTAACTAGCTAGAATACTCTAGAACTATCCCATATTAACGATGTTGTATTATTCCTATTATCTTATCTTATAATGAAAAAGAGAAAAAAAAAAAAAAATAGTAGTAGTTGTACACATGATCAAGACGTAACAAGGGCTTCATTTTTATTTCTTCATTTAATATCGTGGCTGGAGACAAGGATAGATGTTCTTCCAACCATCAACACAGTCTCGGCCAACTTTTCACGCATTGGACTTGGTTTTGTACTGTCCAAATCAGCTTCATGAAAGATTATTGAAAATCATCCCATTCTTAAACATAAGTAACTCCGATCGGTATTTTTGTCCTTTAATGGATTTATTGCAGCTCTTTATATATAATATATATATATATATATATATATATATATATCGTAGAGAAGATTTTACAGATTGGATTCTCTGTCAAGAATGCTTAACGATGCTTCTTCACATGAAAGGAAAGTTCTTTTCAGGGAAAATTGCTGTTTTTGCCTCGATCTTTTACTTCGCATCCAAAGAAGAAAACAAAAAAGAAAAGTAGATAATTATAGACAATATATCAATCATTAATTTCAGAATTGGACACATTAAAAAAAAAACACACATCTAACCATTCAATCTAATCTAATCTAACAATCTAAGAACTAAAACTTTTGTTATAATACTCTTTCACAGGCACGTCTCTCCCTGCGCCTCCTCTCCCTCTCTCTCTCTCTCTCTCTCTCTCTCTCTCTCTCTCTCTCCCCCATTTTTCCCTGCTTTGCTTTTTTCTATTTTTTATCTTTTAAATGTTTTCTTTTTATTTTTAATTTAGTGGACTTTTTTTTTAACATTTTATTTTCTTACGTTTTTTTAAATATTTTTTCTCACTTTTACTTCAATGAAAGTAATTATTTGCAATTTAATTTTTTATGTGTGTTTCTTAAATATATTTTTCTAACTTTACTCTACGAAAGTAATTTTTTCCGCATGTGTTTCTGTTTACTTTTTTGATCAACGGTTAAAATAATTTTCTTCAAATGTTTCCTACTTAATTACTTCACGTGTAATCCCCATTATATCAAAAAAAGAGGTTCTATTCACATTACCTTTTACTTTCCGCACCACATTCTAACTTATAACTATACACACCACTTAAATTTTAAATGATTAAATTTACTTTTTATATACTGCTATAATTCTTAAATTACCCCTAACTATTTTTTATAAAATTAATTAATTCTTGATCACTTTGTTTTTCATTTCACACCCACCATTTTATTTTAATTTGTTATTTTAATATTACCGTTTAGGATTAATCTCACAAATAGTCTCCTTCAATCCCAATTTGGTCCGAGCTTTTAAAACATCCTATAGTTCATCCCTAAAATTTTCTTCTGGCTTGGTACAATGGTTGGCGAGGAAAGAGATGCGCTTGAAGGGAGACAAAAATAGAGTGTGAAAGAGAAGGGTTTTGCAACAAAGAAAAAGAGGACTATGTTCACACACACAAAAGAGCAAAAATATTAATTTTGAGGATCGCACAAGTATATATGACTACAGTTTTTTAAAAATCGTTGTTAAGATTACATTTTAGATAACGGTTTGTAATAAACCGATTATGAACCGTCATCTAATCGGAGGCACATAGACAATGATTTTTGAATAAACCGTCTGCATATAGTTGTGATCATTAAATCCACATTTTGTAGTAGCATACCTGTCAACAAAGTCAGATATTTAGATAATATGTGTTAGGAATAGTAGCATGGAATATATGTATCGTACTATTAAGAAGTGCACATTAGAAAATTACAAATGTTTTCTTTAGAATTGCATTACGCATATATAAATGTGATTGAATCACATATGGTAATTAAAAAAAAATCCTTAGATGTTAATTTTATAGCATGATCATTTTGATCATCCTGGTTCAATAATCATGTGAAGAATAATTAAAAATCCATATGGACATTCATTGAACTGCTAGAAGATCTCTCAAATCAATAAAATTCCATGTGAAGCTTGTTCTCAGGGTAAATTGATCATAAGGCTTTCACCAGCTAAATTTGAGACAAAATTACCTACATTTCTTAAACATATTCAAAGTAAAAATATTCAAGATGATATAAGTGACTCATACATCCACTGTGCAGAATATTTAGATACTTTATAGTATTGATATATGCATCTAGTAAAAGGTCCCATATTTGTCTATTATCAACTCGTAATTGGGCATTTGTGAGATTTCTAGCTCAGTTAATTAGATTACGGGCACAATTTTTGATTATATACAATCAAGAAAGTTAGACTTGATAATGCTATTGAATTTACATCTCAAGCCTTTAGTAATTGTTATGTCCATTGAGATTATTGCTAAACACTTTGTTGCTCTCACAAAATGGTTCGGTTGAATCATTGATTGAGAGCCTTCAACAAATTGCTAGATCATTAATAATGAGAATAAAGTTTTCTATTTTTGTATAGGGGTCATGCAATTTTACATACTATTGTATTAATTCTCATAAAATTAGGTGTTTATAATAAGTACTCCCCATTACAATTGGCATTTGGTCAAAAACAAAATATGTCCCATCTAATGGTTTTTAGTTGCGCAATAAATGTTCTAATTGCTTCATCACATCGCACTAAGACAAATACTCAAAGAAAGTTGGAAATTTATGTTAGGTTTTGAAATCCTTTGCATAATTTAATTTCTTGAATCCCTAACGGATTGTATTTTTACAACAAGAATTGTTGATTTAAATATAAAACATTATTCCCAACATAAGGGGGAAAAACGAAACGGCTGGAAAAATAAAATAAAATATTGTGGAATGCATCTTTGTTTCTCACACTAATTAATGTAAGTACTTCAACGAATCAATTACTAGATGTATTTACTGATATAAAGAAAGTATCTAAATCACATACACATACATCAAATGCTAATATTCCAGCTCATATTGATGTCCCTGATGGGAAAATTTTAAAAACTATAGTAGCAAATGAGTCTAAGGCACGCCTGTATCGTGGTAGATTAATCGGTTCTAAAAAGATAAAAATCCGCATAAGAGAAAAAGGAAAAGTTACACGAACTGATACTTCTGAAGAGATTGACACTCCTAAAAAGGTCATATTGCGAGAACCAATAACTGACATAATGACCCTTAAAGAACCAATAACTTATGTTCCATTATCACACCATCGGAAAAACATTATTCGTATCATTACAAATAGTAAACCATTAGATAACACAGAATAGTCTAATGGCCGAGCGCCTATATTTTTCAATCCACAGATAATGCATAAGAGGATATCATTGACTCTTTGTAGAAGCTATGGATTCCACTATCTATGAATAATGAATCTACGCACACACGAGTCATACCCTCAATGTACCGGTAAGCGTACCTTTAAATAATGTCAAGATGTCTCCCTTTGGTACATCAAATAATACAAGTCAAGCATACAGGTTCATCATCCATCCCAGAATTAAGATGACAACATATAATTCGTTAAAAGTGAATTGTTTTTTTAAATAGAATTATTAATTAAAATAATTCAACTTTGGTCCGACCCAATATAGATTTCACCATTAGAAACTATATCAATGTCTCTACCCATAGAGTCCCACCTCCGACGACCAAGATAAGCCGTCTCCGTTAGGAAGTAGACAACATAACAATCTTAACATGAATAAAGCGCCCAACTTTATTTCCTCGATTGTGGATCATATGATTTAGACTATCATCTTTAGATTCTTGTCTTCCACATGTTACATGCATGACCTAAAGATTTAGAATGACAGTTTCAGACTTTTAATTTGCTCATCATACATTCGACTAATATGAACATAAAGAGGACAATACATAGATATATGAAATAAATAAATCTTTATTAATAGTCAAAATGTCTCAAAGAATATTGTTACATTTATTCCTAAGGGCATAAACGCTAACAAATACAACAGATCTTTTCACAAAGGCACTTCCCATTACAACGTTCAGAAAGCATATCCACAACATCGGGATGCGTCATCTGCGAGACTTATGAAAAAGTACTATACGTGTCAACTTTAGGGAGAGTTTACATGGCTATACTCTTTTTCCCTTATTGTGGTTTTTCCCACCGAGTTTTTGTGATAAGGTTTTTAACAAGGCAACATAAACACGTATAGATAAATGATGTAGTCTTTTTCTCTTTGCTATGATTTTTATCCTAATGGGTTTTTCCTAGCAAGGTTTTTAATGAGGCATCATGAATGGTGGACATCTAAGGGAGAGTAGTATGAATAGTAGCTATCCAGCTCAGTCAAAGACACTATGCAAGTCACTTAAAATTATTGTTCATGTCATAATCTTACTGTGCAAATAGCAACCGTAAATAGTAAGTACAGTGCAAATAGTAATTGTGAATAGTGCCAAAAATTTTCCTATAAATAAAGCTCTAAGATTTTTCATTTTGTAAACTTTCACAAGATTAATAAAATTTTCTCTCTCTAAAATTTTATTCTTAATTTTGCATTTTATTAATTTTTATAACAATATGGACATTTTACCATCATTACATTTCATATATGTAGATAGACGTGAATATCTACAGCTACGTAAAGAGCCAAAAGGGCCAGGGAAAGAAAATACTGTCGTATTTGGAATTATTTTTATTTTTATTTTTAATATTTTTTGAGAAAGAAAAAATAAAAACGATTTTGAAATGTCGTTTGGCACAATTAAAGATAAAAAATAGAAATGAAAACAATTTTTTTGTTTAGTGTAAAATGAGAGAAATAAAAATGAGTTTTTAGTCCGTTTTTTATTTTTTATTTTTTGTTTTCTCCTCACTCAAGCATGGACAGAGAGAGAGAGAGAAAAATATTAATAAGTTTTTTTATGCTAAAAATAATCTTTTAATAAAACTACTAAACACATTTTTAAAAATAATTTATATTTAAAATTAAAAATATTTATATTTCTAATTTTATATAAAATAATAAAATTATTTTAAAACGAGTTTCAAACTCGCTATACAAGTTACAAAAAATTAGTTAAAATAGCATGACGCTGACAACTTCTTATTTAAAAGGTTACGTAAAAGACATGGGAACTTTCTTTTATGTCCCTCGACCACTCTTGCCGAACCGCAATAGAGAGCTTGACTTGCATTGCTTTTTATTTATATGCTGAGCTAATAGCTATGGATGTCCTGCTTTCTTGACAGGAAAACTGACCGTCAAAACATTTATATTCTTATGAATTATAGTCCTCTGTCTCACATAATAAAATATAATTAATATTTCATAAAAAATATAATTAATATAAAGAAGAAAAATAGTTCGAATTAAATCATCTTTTGTCCATTTGTATCTAATTCAAAGGGACACCCGCATTTTTCTAAGAGACAAATTCAGCAAGTCAACTAAGACACATGAGTTGATCATGACCTCTCAAATAAACGTCTTATAAAACCAGGGAAAAAAAAGGGCCAACTTTTTATTATTATTATTATTATTTTCTGTTTCTTCGCACTTTAAAATTTGTAACGACTTTCAGAGACGACTTTCAACGCAAACCGACATGATTTTATTACGTTAACTGCATGGTCTATTAGACAATAATCAGCTTAATTATATGATCTCAAGCCCATTTTGCCATCAAAGACATGCCACCAGCACCCAAAAGAACCGCTACGTATGATTTGACCTGCAGTTTGATGCTGCCTTGCAACTTTGGCCCCATAAAATCTGCAGCGAGAAGATCAACCAGAGCCATATAGATCAGAAGCCCGGCCGAGGAAGCGTTGAGTAACCCGACGGTGATGAGCGCGCTTGGGCTGTTCTCTTTATAGGTACTGGACAAGGCTATTCCAAGAGCTATGCCGAATGGAGTAGTTACCGAGAAGAAGAACACCATGATAGCCTTCTTTAGGAACTTGTACTCTGCCTGCAATATTTCGTTGGACGACTTTAGATGCTTGTAATTAGGTTAATGCTAGTTATGAAATGTTTGACTAAATGGTTTGACAAAAATGGAGATTAATTAAAAGTATTTGAATTTAATAATTAATTTTTTTATTTTTTTTTAGCCTCGTTCATTTTGTTCGTTTGAGTTAAGAACTTAAGATAAACAATAAATTTATTTGAGAAAAAACACGAACACTGTATAAAAAACAGTTGAATTTAAATTTTTATGAGAGAAATAATGTAGTGAAAACTTGAGTTATAATTCGAATTAACAAAACGAATGGGATCTTGATACCTGTAGAATGCAACCTCCAAGACCCATTCCTTCAAACATTTGATGGAAGCATAGGGCAGCAATAAGACCTTTTATTGAGCAAGTGTTGTTTGAGGCTCCAAGAGAAAGGCCGATTACAATCGAGTGAACAACGATTCCAAGTTCTAATACCTGTGTACCATCGATTTCTCACATTAACAAAATGAATAAATATATGCAAAAGCATAGATGAACTTTGTTTACGACATGTTAGGGAAGAAAGACACTGATTTCCTAAGAACATAAAAGTTTTAGAATAATTGATAATTTGACATGGTATCAAGATGTAGAGTTCAAAAGCCTTGATTTGTCTAAAAATATAGGCAGACCTAAATTATTCACAACCAAAGAATATACATGTAACATATAGAATTAAAAAAACAGAAAAATTTGTGTCTCCATAATACTCATAAGTTTTTTTTTTATTATTATATATATATATATATTTTTAACTTTGCAGTTAGAAAATTTAAAGTCAACACCTCAAAATGCAGTTAGGCATAAATTAAATTTACTAGTATGCTATGCCTGCATGCACTAATACCCATCACTTAAAAACACTATGTCATTAGGGCGGGTGTGGAATTATATCACTAACACCTAACAATTTCATATAATTGCTATTAATAAATATCGAGGACAAGTAGTTTATTAAAAAAAATAAATAAATATCAAGGGCAATAAAGAAAATATGAAGCTTCTCTTGTTGGACTAGAAAAAAATACACTATTAATAGTTCTTTATTTTCTATTGTTAAATATATTTTAAAAATTATTTATTCTGCACACGTTCAGAAATTAATACTATGGTAGGACTGGTCTATCAGAGAAACTTGAGAAAATAACTAGGAATAAGTAAAACATCATTAGGTCATTAGCAAAAAAAAAAAAAAAAGGTAAAACATAATCTTACCATGGCAACAACGCGATAACGTAGAAGCTGTGCCCCCTGAGCTCCGTCCTTGACTATGACTCCATGATGGTGTGCATGAAAATGTCCAGCTCCGGCAACAGCCATCTCTTGGTCTCCCTCAACAGCTACATCACCCTGATCAGGAGTTATTCCGGCCTTACCTTTCTTGCCATACATAGCAGTGGCCAAGGAATCCACCATCAAAGTGACAATAGCGGATAGCATGGCCACAAAGCCGGTGAAAGGGAACTTGTGCCACGGATTCTCCTTCAAGCAATCCGACCACAACATGTCGAACGAGTCTGGCAAGACGTGCATGAACCCCGTGGCGAGGATGATGCCCGCCGCGAAGGCCTTGACGACCACGAAGAGGTGCCGATCGGGCTGTAGAGCCGGGAAACTCTTGGTGAACAAAGGGAGGCAAACGCCGATCATGCTCGTGATGAGGATGGTGGCAATGGCTATGACCTTGAGTGGCAACGCTTTTTCCTTATCATTGCAGGAGTCGTTCGACTGCGAGTTGCAGTCGTCCGACTCCGAGTAAGCTTGGGGAGCAAAGAGGGAGAAAATAATGAAGAAAATGGTGATAAGTTTGAGAAGTGGTGTAGTCATGGCCATTCTCTCTCTCTCTCTCTCTCTCTCTCTCTCTCTCTCTCTCTCTCTCTCTCTTTCTCGTTAGATTACTAGAAGGGTTGGAATTTGTTGGTTTTTTGTGTTTTTCTTAATTCGAGCCTGTTTATATAGAGGCGTGTATCATATTACGCGTTTATTAATTATCATTTGCTGCCGAGAATCTTGTAAAAATAACACATGGATCTGATCATCAGTTTCCCATAAAAAAAAAAATGTGTAACTGTTGTCAAAGGAGTTGTTACATTGAAGAGATTCTTTTTTTTTTTAATGAATTATAAGAGCAGACAATATCAATTAGAGATTACTAACTCGTTATAATATTGTTACCAATTAGAAAACCACAACCGTTTATTTCGCTGATTCGAGTTTGTAATTCGAGTTGAGATGTGATTTTATATGAGAGCTTTTTACTGTTACAAAAAGGTTAGATGTGACTGTTTCTGAGAACTTTTTGCTGTAGTAAAACTCAAATTCTAAACTCGAATTGGTAAAGTGAACGGAGTCACATCACTCAAATTTATTAACAAAAAAAAATACTGTTAGGAAAAAAAATACAATAAGGGGCCAAAGGGCATAACAATTTTTTTTTTTTTACTGTGTTTTCTATAAAAATAAAAATAAAAATGTTATGTTCTCAAAGGAACTGTTACATTGAAGGGATAATATATAAATGCACCAATTATGAAATCAACAATATAGATGAATTCACTCTGACATTTCTTCCCCACTATTGACATTTTCAAAATGTCGTTTGACGTCATTGAATTCACTCTGAACAAGTAACGCATAGATTAACAATAATAGGTCCAAAATAAGAAAATCCCCAAAAAGAGGAAGATGAAGATAACAATGTACGGAATGACGCAAATCCGATTGTGATAAGAAATTTAGTATCTTATCTTAATTGTTCTTATTAGTTGCTAAAATTAAAACAAGGTAAACGAAAGGTGATGTACTCTGGGCCCTCAAATATTTTTCTAAAATGGCTAATGATCCAAGCTCCCTATATATAAAATTAAAGCTCGTGTACAAACAACTCCGGTAGCCGTACAGGAAAAGGAGAGCGTGCCGTACTTGCGTTTGCATGTGTACGGCACAGGTTACAGCTTGTGGAGTTTGAGAACGTGTCTCGTATTGGTTTTTAATTTTATAAAATATCTAGCTAGGTGTGGGAATAAATGTTAGTCAGCATAAAACGAAGTCGTTTAGTAAAAAGAGAGCGACGGCGTTTAATAAAATTAGAAAAACAGAAGCGGAAAAAGTTGATTATGAAGAGACACTAGTAGAAGTAGCATATTAATTGATGGTTAATAATTGTTGTTAAAGTTTATACGGCAGTTAAATATGTGAAATTCCGACGAAAGCACTTTAAATAATAGTTTTTATGGAAATTGTCATTAAATGTGCTATTTTTAACAACCGTTTTTTATAAAAATTGTTGTTAAATGTGGCAATTTTAATAAAAAAATATCCAAAATTTATTTTCCTTTTTAAACAATAATATCTTCACATATTATTTACAAATTTTTTTTAAAAAAACTCCCATACTTTATCAAACAACAAAAATAACAATATAAAAAAAATATTACAAATCCTTTTGTTCCTAATATTCATCATCGATGTATACATAACACAAATCTAACTAATAAAAAATAATTACATACAAAGAAAGAAGCAAATGAAAAATTAAAAAAAAAAAAAACTAAATTTTGCTAATGGAGTGATGATGGTGAACTTGGAGAGGGGCGGCAATGATGACGAACATGGAGAGAGTGGTGACAACGACAAAAATGGAGACGGGCAACAACAACGGTGCACGATCATTGGGATTTGAGAGAAAACAATAAGGTTTAGGAGGGGAAGAAATTAGAGAGAGAATGAGGAAGTGAGGAAGTGAGCGGGGGGATTGTAAGAAAAATTTAGAGTTTGAAAATAAGAGTTAGAGAGAAGTGAAAATAGTGTCAGATATTATAAAAGGAAAAGATAAAGTTTCGCAATTTGAAAATAAAAGGATGAGTAGGAAAAATTTGCCCTTTTTTTTGGAAAATTTTTGACATTTAACGACCGCTTTTCAAAAACAGTCGTTAAATGTTGGAGATTAAATGATATTTAACGACGGTTTCCTAAAAATTGCCGTCTAATGTTTAACATTTAATGACGGTTTCTTAAAAATTGTCGTCTAATATATAGTATGAAATTTTTGAAACATGAAAATCTTTGTTCCATATTTTTTCACCACATTAGATGGCAAATTTGCTGAAAACTTCATTAAATAAGCGTCATATAATGTAGAATTTGCTGTAGAGAGCGATGAATCTTCAAAACAGAATGAAGATGACGTTGACTAATAAATCCTCATAATCAGAATAATAAGAATAGAAATGACGTGGACAACAGAAGAAATGCGGGATTCAAATTAAAGAGGATTAAAAATCTATAAATAGTGGAAGTATGGAGGAAAAATGGATTTTTATTCGAGTTTCGAATTTGAGTTTTACTACAGTAAAAAGCTCTTACAAATAATCACATCTAACTTTTTTACTACAGTAAAAAACTCTCACATAAAATCAAATCTCAACTCGAATTAAAAACTCGAATCAGCGAACTAAACGGGAGTTTTAGTGAAACAAAGATCAAGTTAGTTGATAGAGTTGAAACAGAAATCGACTCCAACATTAGGATAAAATCATCAATTGATAAACGGGTCACACATATGTGTCTATTACTTCACTTCTTTAAAATGCTTCTATTTGTTTTGTTTGTTGACGGGGTTATTAACAATGCGTTTGGTTTAAGAATTCGTATTATGGTTCGAATTATGCTTTGTGATTTATTATAGTATTTTCTCTCATAAAAAACACACATAAATTAAAAATAATTATGAATCTATCAACCAAACGGCATCGTATCGAACCTGAACGAATATTAGAAGAAAGAGAAAAAAGAAAAAAATCCTTATGACTGCAACACGTACTTTTATATAGTTATTTATTACTGTTGTTCTTCTTTGGATAAGGTAGTGCGAATATGAATTAGTAAACCTCAACATCAGACACAAAACACTGTTACTAAAGTCCACGACTTGCAAATCTTTATCTAACGTATTATATTGAGTATATTTTTCATGAGATGTAAAATATAAAATACTTTATGTGACATTTAATTAGCTAATCCTTTCTCTCTTGTAATGGTCCACAGGCTCTTTTGCATTTATGGTACTGGTGCCTAAAAGAAATTCAGACACATTATATAGAAGTTGAAAAGAAGAAACACAATTTAAAGCCATATTTAGCGACTTTACGTAGTCGGAAAAATTATTGTCTATGGTCCTATATCAATTGATGTTCTCCACTAATAAAACAGCTTTTATAAATTTTTTTATTAGGTAAATTTAATTAATCGTACTATACCTTTATAAATTTTTCCATTAAATATCACAAATAATTTTGATATAAAATTTTTTGTTTATTTATAGTAACAATTATAACAAATGAATAGTACAAAAGAGATAGAGGCATATACAGTTGTAAAAATAAAATAATAAAAAAAAGACAAGAGCGTGTTTTACAAATGTGTAGATTTTTAAAAGTAGATTGGATGGCATTTAAATGCTCAAACATATATTATTTTTTATGACAATTCGGTCTTGTTTATTTCACCGATTTGAGTTTTTAGTTTTAGATTTATATAGTAAAAAGTTTTTAGAAAATGTCACATCTAATTTTTTTCTACTACAGTAAAAAGTTCTTAGAAAATTTCATATCTCAGCTCGAATAAAAAACTCGAATCTGTGAAGTGAACGAAGCTCGTTAGTTAATGAAATGAGCTTCGCACTAAACTTTTCTGATTAGTTCATAATTGAACGATTGGAACTTGTGTAAGAGTTTTAAGTGAAACCTTTTAAAATGCTCCTATCATCCCAGTTTACAAAATTAAATATTGACTTCATACTGCAGTCTGAAACCTAAATATAAAGGATGACTTAATTTTCGTTATTACTTCTTATAAAAACGGATTTCATAATTTTATTTCACAATATGATTGTTCATAGCACAACTTGGCGACAAATATTGAAAAATGAAACTCGCAAAGCATGGTTTTATAACCCGAGAACTTGAAGAATTCGCGCAAAAAACGTTTCCCTAAATATTTTCCTTCTTTCAACTCAAAGAAACCAACCCAATACAAGAAAAGATACCTAAGAGTTTGTATGCGAATTTCCTAGTCAAGAAAAAAAGTGACACCTTAATCAAATACATTAAAAGAAACTAGTTATACATGAATTGGAAAAACGGTTTCATGAGATATATCATGAAACTATAGTTATGATATATGACTTCTTAGATTGAGTGAAAAGAGTCCAGATCTGTTGTCTCTATTTTTCTATTTTGGTGGCTGTTTTTCCATTAATTATTTGTCATATCATTTAAATTTAAGAATCTGGTCGCATTATACATAGAAATTAAATATTAAAATACTTAAACAATTCACGAAGTGTTAAAATTTAATTGAAAAAATAGCTATCGAGATAAAAAAAAAATATGACAACAGATTTTGATTTGAGTAAAACAATAAAAAGCCTCTGACGAAGTAATAATAACTTTAATTGTTTTAGGATGGTAATAAAATTGCATCACATAGTTAAATTTATGGTATTTTTTTCCCAATTTAACCACCAATTAAATGAGAAATAATGGGAAAATAAATAGACTGTACTTTTTTTGTGTACTTTCTTCTTGAAATGGATCGATAGGTCCTTACTCTTTAATATTATAATGAGGCATTAAACATGATGTAGCAACTAGCAAGTGGCGTTTTATAATATTAAGCTTCTCTGTCTCTCATAATATCTCTTTAATTATTGCTATATCACCATATACATTAAAGTCAAATATGCTTCCATCACTATACTTAGTTTTTGTTATTCTTTATTAATTAGACCATTCCCTAATTCCCTATCATGTACGTCACTTATCATATAGAAAAAGATCCATTACTTATCTTCACCCCATCCACAAAAACGCATGAAACGCATCGTCTTTCAATTCTTATTATTCGAAGAAAAAATAAATAATGAAAACAATAACACGAGAATATTAGAATGAGAATGGACAGTCGAACGACTCAATATACACCTAGAGATCCAAAATAACGCAATTCATTAGGAACCTTGCATTAAGAGTAAG
>JACAGA010000025.1:4576808-4606465 GCA_029231665.1 Morus indica | reverse complement strand
ATAATTCCGTGTTTTTGAGCCAAAATTGCTCCCAGTTTACCTATTTTGACCCCAACTCGGGAAACCTAGAATAATAGGTGATTCTAGTGCTGATTGAGACACTTTTTCCTCAGTTTTTTTATAGCCATCATTAGAGAGAGAGAGAGAAGCAAGGAAGAAATTGGAGCTCAAGAAGATTTGTCGGCATAGAGAATTCTTGAAGATCATCATACTCGGGATGTCTTTAGTTTATTTTTCTTTGTTTGATTTTACAATCATATTAGACATGGATTTGTGATTGAATCTTGTGATCTTTTTTTTTTTTCTAATATTTTTTGTTGAAATCGTTTATGTTATTCTTTGCTCAACTTTGAAGTCCCGTTAGTTACATTGTGCAAGTTCAGAGCTTTTTGTTAATCGAGAATTTTTCTCACACTTGGATTCTAGTTATGAGGAAGTCATGTTCTTCATGATAATTGTGTAGAAATGAGCCTTCGTACTTGCTTTTGCTTCTCTATCAATCCCGAATGGACATGTTGAACTCCGAGTGGCTTCTGGCACAACACGAGTGGCTCCATTGCCTCTGGCGAACTTGAATCGAAATCACGATCTTTGTCGGTCGAGTATTGATTGGCACGATCGATCTCAAATTGTTCTATCAAGTCATTTTATGTCTTTGTCAAAGTGCTAGTAAACTTGATTTCTATCAAGATGTCATGAATGAGCTTGACTTCCATCGGTAGGTGAGCGAGCACAATCTCTTTGTTGAAGACATGATATGTAATATAGATTTCACTGAAAACCTTAGTAAAATCCCATGAGCAGAACTTATAAAGGGGAAAAAATAGTGTTTACGTTTGTCAGAAATAGACACACCAAGAGAACTAATCCAAGTTTATCAGCAACATTATTACCATTCATGTAATTGGGAGAAACCTTAACTTAGCAGCGCAAGAGATCACCCGACGCCATCTATTCCTATATTTCTACGATACTCGAGCAAAAGAAGAATTGAATAACTAATAACGACATGACTAGATTAACACATTCTTTAATCACATTCTACCCAAAGAATCTGCCAATGGAACTTCCAAACATTCTTATTAAAATACTAGCAATAAGAAGAGAGAGAAGTAAACAACATATTTGTTGTAAATAATCAGTAAATGGCACGTTTTAAAAGTACTTGAAGTAAATATGACATGTACATATAAATAATCAATTTACTTATTAAATAGATTATCTACCTAGTAAATTTTGCTATTATAAATTTCAAATATTTAAACCTGTTATTAACTTACTTTAATTTCGTAAAAGTTGTATTTACTACAATTTCTGTAATAATAACAACAACAATAATAATACAACAAAAAACAAAAAAAAAAAAAAAGAGTAAAAAAACAAGAACTGTCAATGTTATTAGAAAATAAATAATTGTTTGATCATGTTCTAGTTTATTTTAAAGCAATTTTTAAATTTTATTGCTAGATTGATGATGAGGTTATTTACCGACAAATCAAATACCTTCGAATTTTAATATTTGTGAATTTTCAAGCATTTTTGTTAGTTTGATGTGTTTTTATAGGAATAATTAATAAATAGCAAATTAGGTGAAAACAAGGAAAAAATTAGAGTTTTAGAAGCTATCAGGACGAGCTACGGATGAGGGCAAGAACCTGCTCAAACCGTTGCGCGAAACGGGGCAAAAAACACCCAAGAGCAACCCTGGGTAGGGGCTGGAGTGTGCCCGCGCCAGGATGGGCGTGCGGGGGCGCAACCTGCTCCGCGACAAGGTTTTTGGGTTTTGTTGGCTCTTGATCATTATGGTTGGCCATTTTTGACCATTGGATAAGTTTAGATGAAGTTATTCTCCAATTTTGGGCATACTTAAGCAAAAAAATCCTAGTTCCTAACTTGGAGAGGAGGTGAGGCACAAAAATTCCTAGAGAGAAGACTTAGAGTTGAACATTCTTGAAGAATGCTTATGAGCAATTCTTGAGGAGTTGAAGGCTTGAAGTTCATCTTCACAAGATTCTTCTTTTCCTTCCCCCTTTTTCTTTTTCTTTGTAGTTTTTTAGTTTGTCTAGGTTGTTGTCAGTCCGGGAGAAGATCAACACTTAGATAATTTCGTTGAGAGTCTAAGATATTGTGAGACCGAGAGGTGATCAAGATCTTGATTATCAACTAGGATTTCGATTGTTGTGAGGCTGGGAGGTGATCGACATTTGAGTTCTAATTTAAGGGCTAAACTTAATGAGTGTATAAGTAAATGGGTTAGAGAGGAATATTGATTCTCGTATTCATGCATATGATTTTGTTTGACGCTCATGAGAGGTAGCGATGTTAGATTAGGTCCCTTGATTAATGATTTGAGTGGAATTGACAAGCATTGACTTAATATGATGAACATAGAAATGGTAAGGTGAAGTCAAGTCTCCAGTACACTTGTGCATAAAAGTTTCCATATTTTATCTTATTTTTGTATTTATATATGTTTAAGTTTTATTTTATTTCATTTAGTACGGTTGCCTAGATAAAATTGAGTTACGATAATCACAGTACTTAGAGGTAATTTAACACTCAATTCTTGTGGAGACGATACTCACTTACCCCTTACTATTAAAACTTAACACTGTACGCTTACGAACGAGCATAGATCAAACAACAAATGATGGAAACAAAAACAAAAGAAAAGGTGAGTTACATATTCCCGTTAAAAATGCAAGGCTAACAAGAAAAATGATTGCATTGATAATTGAATTAAATAATGATAAGAATTCAAACTCATATATTTTAAGAACAAGTTTAACAATTTTCTCATTCAATAGCCGACATTATTTCTCCATTTTCAACGTCGTTCAATCAAGGCAAGCTGAGTCTTGATATGCACTAACTGGTCTTATGAGATATGTGTTGGTTGTGGGGCCAAGAATGAAGAATGGAATGGTCCAAAAAGCGACACTGCTCAACAATGGCAGAAAATCAACGTCGTTATGCTGATTTCTAGAGTCCAACTTTTATCCTTTCCACAAGAATATTTATGGAAGGAAAATTGCATGCTTTCAAAAGATTTAGGCGTGAAGATAACGGTTGTAATGAAATAGTTGACGAGATGGTTGCAGTTATACATGATATATATTATTGGAAGTAACTCTGATCATGATATGCCGGAGGAAGTAGAAGCTGAAGTGTTAGGCAATGCGCAGCACGATAAATTTAAAGAGTTGTTATGTGAGCTCGAATCGGCATTGTATCCAGGGTGTACAAAGTATTTTTCATTGAATTTTTTGGTGAAACTCATGCATTTAAAGGTGTTGCACAAATGGTCCAATAAGTGTATGAACTCTCTTTTGAAGGACACACTAAGGGAGTGGAACCGACACTGTCATGAAGGAATCGTTCAAGCGCTTCCACCTCATCACCTACTTTGCAATTGGATGGGTCGTCTACGGTTAATTTGCCCCAGCATGTCCAAAACTGGTTGAACAACCTTTACATCGAGCAACGCAACATGTTCGACAACTAACAGATTATGATGGAAGTCATGTGCTCGATGAATCCTAATATCAACTTCTTGCCAGTTAACCGCCCCCAACCGTTGGTTCCTTTGCCGCCTGAGCGAAACGAAGAAGATGAGGATGAGGACGACGATGCTGTTAATTTAGGAGATTAAAATATATGTTTTTATTTTTTTTATTCTCAATACTTTTTAGTATTTCTTAATTAATTTACTTTTTAAGATTTATTTTATTATTGTGCTGACTATTTTATATCAATTATATTATTTTATTTCATTATAAATCTTCTTCTCATTTTTATCTTTAATAATATTAATTAATATTATACAAAAAAACTATTTGTGACAACATTTTTAGGGTGCCGTCACAAATAGATCAAATAACTAGCGACAACAGTGTCATCGTAAAAGTGTTTAAAACTTTTTACGATGACATTGTCATTGCAAATACTCTACGTCACGTCATCATCAACGACATATTCAAAGGAACATTCGTGACGACTTATTGGCGACGACTGTCGTTGCTAATATATTTACGACGATAGCTCAAAATATTGTCGTCACAAATATATCGTTTACGTCTAATTTTTTGTTGTGACTCATTTGCAACGACATGTTGTCGAAAATGCAGTATTTGTAACGACATTGAATCGCGGTAAATGACTTTTTTTGTTGTAGTGATGTTAGATTAGGTCCCTTGATTAATGATTTGAGTGGAATTGGCAAGCATTGACTTAATATGATGAACATAGAAATGTTAAGGTGAAGTCAAATCCCCATTACACTTGTGCATAAAAGTTTTCATATTTTATCTTATTTTTGTATTTATATATGTTTAAGTTCTATTTTATTTTATTTAGTTTGGTTGTCTAGATAAAATTGAGTTATAATAATCACGGTACTTAGAGACAATTTAGTATTTAATCTTTGTAGAGACGATATTCACTCACTCCATACTATTAAAACTTAACACTGTACGCTTGCGAACGAGTATAGATCAAACAACAAATGATGGAAACAAAAACAAAAGAAAAGGTGAGTTACATATTCCCGTTAAAAATGCAAGGCTAACAAGAAAAATGATTGCATTGATAATTGAATTAAATAATGATAAGAATTCAAACTCATATATTTTAAGAACAAGTTTAACAATTTTCTCATTCAATAGCCGACATTATTTCTCCATTTTCAACGTCGTTCAATCAAGGCAAGCAGAGTCTTAATATGCACTAATTACTGGTCTTCTGAGATATGTGTTGGTTGTGGGGCCAAGAATGAAGAATGGAACGGTCCAAAAAGCGACACTGCTCAACAATGGCAGAAAATCAACGTCGTTATGCTGATTTCTAGAGTCCAACTTTTATCCTTTCCACAAGAATATTTATGGAAGGAAAATTGCGTGCTTTCAAAAGACTTAGGCGTGAAGATAACGGTTGTAATTTGAACGTTGTGGCATCGCTCTTAGCTACAGAAACACGCGGCAGGCATGTTTCCTGATATATTCATGATATATCAAAGAAGATAAGTTCTATGATACATGTAGGCAAGGAAAATGACCTTAGGTTTAGGTACGTCAATATATATATATATATATATATAAAGCCAAAAACACACTCGCTTTCTTCTTTTTTCTAAAGTTTAAGAGCCCGTTAAAACTTTCAAATCCGCCAACGATTATACTGGTCCACACGGGGAGACAAATACATAATTGTGATTAAAGTACGGGACTAATTATGACAACAATACTCTTATAAGCACACAAAAATTGGCTGTCGTGCGTGTTTGCTTAGCAACCTCCGGGAGAGAAGTTCCAAGACAGCGACTGGCCCTGTCTCAATCAATTTATTGGTTTCACATTGTTTTGGTGTTAATTTTTTTCTTCGAGTGGACTTCTGTGGGAGCTAACTGCCGAGCACAGTGCTCATGTGAATTTTTATGAGTTAAAATACAGTACTAAAAACGAATATGGCAGATTTATAATTTAATCATAATGTAAAATATATATAGTAGCGAAACATTAATGTTGATGAATATTAGAATATACTAGAGCTAAAAAAAATAAAAAATAAAAAAACTTTAAATCTAACGATTTAGTAATGAATTTTATGGAAACATGAAAATTTAAAGAGAACCAGTACTACATGCACATAGTGGGTTTTTTTTTTTTTTTTTTTTTTGGCACACTTCAAGTACATATATATAGTGGGTGTAATATTTCCCCAAAATTAAGATTATAACTACATAGTACTTTGTTTCTGTAGTTATAAAAAGGAGCTTTCATATGACATATGTACACACACATGTCTAATATTTAAACAATGTCTTTGTCGATACATGAAGTTCATGTTTTATGCGTTCTAGATTTCTCTAACAAACAACGTCGGTTGCACATTCCGAAAGCAAATTCATGGAGCGGAACTGTTTTGCTTAAATATCTAGCCTTCATGACTTGGCTTTCTAAAAAAAAAAAAAAAAAACTTTCTTTTATACTTATTATGCTGTTAAATATTTCAAACATAAGTTATTATTGCTGCAATTCATATGGCACTTTTATTTTATTTCATTGCATGTGTACGCACTACTGTCCTCGCATTTGTGTTTATTCTGAGCAAAAGCATCTGATATATATATATCATAACATTTTTTAAAAATTTTTAATTGTAACAGAAAAAATTAAATGTGACATTTTCTGAAAGTTTTAACTGTAAAAATTTAAAATTAAAAACTCAAATCGGTAAAATGAATGAGACCTATATAATTTACATATCTAGTTACAGGTTAGACAAATGATCAACTTATAATGTAGCCAACAGTAATCATTAAGAATGGGTCAACTTTCAAGAATAAGATTTTGCAACGAGTGAACATTTTTCACTTAAAAGTTAAAAGTGCAGTACCCCATTAATTAGAAAATAGACTATGGATCATAATTTTGCGACTCTTTGTGGCCGGCATAGAGAGATAATTAGATCAAGTGTCGCTTTTTTTTTTCTTTTTTTTTTTTCAGAGTACTGAGAATTCAATGTAATTGGCATACTCAGCTTCACATCAAAGCATAAAGGAACAGAATTAGGGCAGCCCCAATTGATAATGTATAGCTAGCACTACCGCTGCAAATAGTAGCAAACGTTATTTTTAAACTAACGAGCTTCTGCGCCAATTACTTTTATGCAAAAGCAAGCTCACAGTTGAGGAGAAAGTTCTCAATTATGTATTATTAAGCCAATTTAGAATATAGCTGCATTTTGAAATAATTACATACCATTCAAGCACGTAACGCGTCTTGAACATTAATAAAGCGATTCAATAGACTATAAAAGTCTTTTTTTAGTAGGTCAACCTTCCTATTGATAGAGTGAGTTTTGAACTTTTAAAATCAATAACAATTATATTAAGGTCTCATTCATTTTACCGATTTAAGTTTTTAATTTTAAATTTTTATAGTAAAAAACTCTCAGACAATGTCACATCTAACTTTTTTTATTACAGTGAAAAGCTCTCAAAAAATATCACATCTTAACTCAAATTAAAAACTCAAATTCGTAAAGTGAATAAGACTTAAATTAAAAATGTACACAGAATACATTTTTAAACATAAATTTTAGTAGTTCTTTTTATCAATACCCCAAAAAAAAAAAATTCTGAAGTATATTATGCCTCTTGAACTTGATTTGACAAAAGTGATAATTAAGAATATAAGATGCGTGTTTTATTAGCAATCCGTGTTCGATATGTCATCTAAGTGGGGTAATGTTTTCGGCTAAATAAGGGGCAGTTTCATACTAAAAATAATTTACATTTGAGGCTGCGCTGGATCACCTACAAACACGACATATGGTGGCCGTCAAATCATCTGATGCCAGTGAGCGAACCTAAATTTTCACATAATTTTGTCGGTCTTATTTTTTCATTTTAGACAAAAAAAAAAAAAAATCATAGCTTTTATAAGCGCATATGCCCTAGAATTAAGGTTTTCCCTCGTGGGACCCAAAATGTGGTCCTTTCATTTTTAGCTTTAGCAAAAAGCATGAGAACTTTTATCAATGACTTCAATATAACTATCATTTAGCCACCCACTTCCAAAAGCTACCCTCCAAAATTGTGCTAATTAAAGTGATTCCGTTTCCCATCCGTCTTCGTGCTTTTTGACAAGATTACACATTCCAAAAAGTTAAAAGGAATGGAATCCAATTAATTCAAACGGACCCAAAAAAGAAAGGGCGAGTTACTCCTTTCATACAATCATCATTTGAGTTTATTATTGGTCATTTATTTATTTATTCATTTATTTTTCTTGCAAAGATATTTGTGGACGTGAATGACAATTGACAAGTAACAGGCAGCCGTACAGTGGTAGAGGAGATAATTTTAGAGTATATTTCTGTTTATTTCGCTGATTCGATTTATAATTTAAGTTAAAATATAATTTTATATGAGAGTTTTTTATTATAATAAAAAAAGTTAAATATGATTATTTTTAAGAGTTTTTTACTGTAATAAAATTTAAATTTTAAATTCGAATTGATGAAATAAATAAGATTTATTAATTAAAATTTTTAATTTGAATTAAGATGTGATTTTATGTAAAAAATTTTATTGTAATAAAAATATTAAATGTGATTGTTTTTAATTTTTTTTTATTTTAATAAAATTTAAAATTTAAATTTAAATTTATGAAATGAACGAAATCTTAAATCTTATAGACAGTGTGATTTTGGTTCTGATGTTAAATGAATATTTTTTTGACTTAATTTTTTTGTTAGAAAATTTTTTTGACTTGATTTTATGTGATTTTCATTTTTGTGATAAAATGAAAATCAAAATACGTGAAACAAACGGATCTCAAATTAAGATAAAGAACAATAGATGCTCTTCGTACATGACATGTAAGACTAGCTAGGCAGCTGTTTTTCTAGCTGTGGTTCCCACATACGAAAAGCTTTTTGAATCGTCACAAGATCTCTCAAATGGTCGGAATAATATATATATATATATGAATTCAAGCTCTACAGATGTATGAAAGGTAGAAAAACAAAAAGGGAGATAGCACATGATCAGCTAGTGGCCACTGATGCCACCAACACTATAACTCAAAGAAGAATATAAAGACAATTCCATCAGAAACCTTTGAGATATCATTATAGAAAAATGTAGCAAATTACCAAAACCAGACCTGATTAATAGTAATTTCCTTTTATCTAGAAAACTAATTATTTACCGTTCACAATTTAACAACTGACAAAAAAAAAAAGTTTAAAATCTTATTATGTAAATGCTAAAACATTCTGTGTTTATAAAAATCAACCTCAAAACACCTCCGGAAGTAGTTAAACTTTTTAAAAAAATTTCAGGATTGTCCTTCCAACCATATATTAAATACAATTTAAATAACCAAAATATTAAATAAAATCAATCTTAAAATTTCTTGCCCCTTTTAAAATCAAATCACTAACCAATCAGGCCAAATAGATAATCATTTTATTCTATGCTAAAAATTACGGCCTCGTTCATTTCGTGGATTCGAGTTAAGATGTGATATTTTTTTAGAGTTTTTCACTGTAGTAAAAAAAATTAAATATGATATTTTTCTAAAATTTTTTACTGTAAAAATTTAAAACTGAAAACTCGAATCGGTGAAATGTGGATTATTTTTTTTAGGTACCTAATGCGGATTATTTTTCTAGTAGGTCATAAATAACGTAACAAACAAACATAAATCAACTCAAAACAATATTATTAATATGTCAAGTTGAGGAGATAGAAAATCTCCTAATTCCAAAAGGACGCCTTATCAAAATCTATTGGTTCCAAATTGTCACTTCATGCATCTTTTCCCGTGCTAGTCTGGTTGGTGGTTGAGCTTGTCACTTGAGATTAAGATTCATTTAAGAGTGGCCATTCCTCTCAGTGAGCCGTATTTATATTAATCCGGTTATTAATTATGTCAAAAAATATAAATTTAAATATAATTTATTTATTAAATGTGTTAAAAATAATCTATTTATTAATTATATTAATCATGTCAATTCATATAACTCATTTAAATTATTATATTAAATAAATAGTAAATATAATAATTACTTATTTAATACGATCAAAACATGTTTAATATGTTTATTAGTCAATTTATCTTTTCTTTTAAGAAAAATAAATGAATTTTACATACGAATATTAAAATTCACATTATTTGTATTTAATATGTCATATAAACTGCATGTTATATCACATATTATTAGATTGCAGATGACACATATAATTAATCGTGTCAATTCGTGTCACTTCATGTTAGGAGGTCAATTCTAACCCAACCTGTTTATTAATCGTGTCAACCCGATTATGATATAAATTTATTTATAATAAACTTAAACCTGCTAACTTCGTGCATGTTTTGAGTCGTGTTGCAGCCGTAGATTCATCAATCGTTGGTTTCAACAACGTTGTTGCGTTAGTCCTCCTCTTTTTTTTTTCTTCTTTTTTTTTTCAATCTTACACAGATCTTAATTTTGGATCTTTTTCTTCTCTTCAGATAAAGCCAAATATTGCCACTAATCTTCATTGGCCATACACATCTTTGTACACCATTTCACTTAATGGTGCTGTAGAACATGTTACTTTGGCGTTTCGAGGCATTATGTTACTTAAGTTTTGAGGAGTGTCTTATATTACAATTAAAGTTATGTTTTGAAAAATTGAACCAAATTATTCTAATAAAAAATCATAATAATTTAAGTGTCATATTTATTATAAGCTTATAACATCTAATTAGGAGTAAACTGAGACACAAGATCGGAACTTTTAACAGAATTAGTTGTTTTTATAATTTTCCTTTGGCGTGGTGCGTTCATATCCAATGTAATGGACAACTTCTTTTCCAAAAAAAAAAAAAAAAAAAAAAAAATCTAAAACAGTGGTCTTGAATATTTTATTTTATATTTTTATATGGGCAAAGAATTATATGAAATTATATGGCAATTGGATGGAGGACCACAACCCCTTACATTATTGTTGAAATTTATAGGTTATATAATTATATCTAGATCATGGTGTGTGCTTGTGTGTGTACATACAACATTATCGGCATCCAAATATCAACATTTGTGTTATCTTTTTCTTTCTTGCAATCATAACGCTATCTGGTTATTTTCTTGGTACTTACCTTTTGTTTTCTTTGAAGTGGGTTAAAAGTTAAGCTGGCTGGCATGGGATTGAATTATATTATAAAAGCAAGCAATAATAATGGGAATGAAAAAGATGGAATAATGATGATATGCATATATATATATATATATATATATATATATATATATATATAGATGGGAGGTGGTAGTGGTGGTGGTGGTGGTGGATATGGGAATCCATCTGTCTACATTTATTTGCTCACTTTATGTTTGCAACTTATCATCCTTTCCTTTCATTTTCTTCTCTCTCCCGCTCTATTGGGATATATAATATATATATATATATAATATATATATATTATTTGGGTTTAATACGCGTGCGTTCAAAAGGGGGTAATTAAGAAGATGTTAGATGGTCTCAGACAAGGTGGGGGGTGAATACTGTTCCATCTGATTCAATTTGGTCAAAAACCTATAATAATGGATGGAAGATTGGGCCAAGGAAATTGATCATTTTTTGGTGTTGGAGTGGGGACCAGAGTTAGATTGCTGAAGAATTTAAGTTGTCAATAATTTCATCACCTGTACATTTGACCTTTTTCCCTAGTACATATTTAACTAATTAAAGATCTAATGATTTATTCTTGCTTTAGCTTTTTTTTTTGTTTAATTTTTGTGTGGACTTTAAGGTCTATGCATGACCCAATAGGAGCATCCAAAATAGGAGGGACATATTTGACTTTATTTACTTAATTGGAATAATATCTAATTAATTAAAAGAAATCTCAAATTTATCAGAATTCCTAATTGAGTAGGGTTTTAAATAATGGTCACTAAAAAAGTATGTAATTGGCACATCCCATATATATATATATATATATATATATATGTGATTAAGTGATATTCTCTCTATCTCTTTCTCCCTCGGCTGTGCGTGTAAAAGGATTTTTTTTCAGCTATGAAAATTGATGGTTGCTTTAGTAACATCCACACACCGTAAGCTTCAAGAACACGATTATAATCACGTTGATAGAGTATCATGATGAGGCTTGTCGTCGGATTTGATGCGGTAAATCATCGGATTTCCTCTCGAATCTTGGTTGTTGCAGATTTACGATTTGACTCGTGAACCTACATAGCAGTCCAAGCACTTTAAAAGATACAGTTTGTGTGAAAATTGTCAGTCAAATATTCCAATTTTAATGATGATTTCCATAAAAATTGTCGTTAATTATTGAACTTCTTTAAAAGTCTTAATAATTTTTTAAAAATATTTTAGCCAAAATTTATTTCCTTCATCAAACAACAATCGCTTTAAATATTATTTACAAATTAAAAACATGTCATAGTTCATATTAAACAAGGGACGTGTTGTTTTATATAAATGAAGCCAAAAATATTTTAAGATCAATACCAAAATTTACAAGAAACGCTTTGTTTTATAGACTCTGGAGAAAAATCATGCATGGAACCTTGGTGAATTGATCGGGAAATCTGGGCCCGTTCACTTCGCTGATTCGAGTTTTTAATTCGAGTTGAGATTTAATTTTATGTGAGAGCTTTTTACTGTAGCAAAAAAGTTAGATGTGATTGTTTGTGAGAGCTTTTTACTGTAGCAAAACTCGAATTCTAAGCTCGAATAAGCGAAGTGAACGAGGCGCAATCTTAGGAAAGTTCTAGAGGAAAAGAATTTTTCAATCTTTACTTCCAAAGTGATTTCTAAACGTGATCGAGTATGGTATTTTGTCATTTGGTAGTACATCCATGAATAATGAGTCAAGAAAGATTGGCAAGCCTATATTTTAATCTCTATCAACAAAAATTGACAAACGCGTTAGATTATTTGATCTCAGTTAGTTAGGAATATCATAAATTATGGCCCGTTTAGTTCATTGATTCGAGTTTTTAATTTGAGTTGAGATGTGATTTTATGTGAGAGTTTTTTACTATAGCAAAAAAGTTAGATGTGACTGTTTGTAAGAGCTTTTTACTATAGCAAAACTCGAATTAGTGAAATGAACAGGGCGTAATTTCTGATATTGCTCAAGGTATTGAAACTCCATTGAACATTGATAAGGCAACATTATAGAGTGATTTAGGTAACTTTGCTACTTGCTAGAGTCCTTAAGAAAACTTGCTTGATATTTGTGGTCGAAACTTATGAGGGTCATCATTTATTAATGTTAAATATGAGAAATTGCAAATATTTTTCCCTACGACCACAAGCCTGGACCCCTCAAATTTAGGCATAGCGTATGGGAGTGAGAACAATTTTACAATATTAAAATCTTGTTTACCTCACGAATTTGAGTTTTTAATTCGAGTTGGGATGCGATATTTTCTGAAAGTTCTTAACTGTAGCAAAAAAAGTTAATGTTACATTTTTTTAGAAGTTTTAAGTGTGAAAACTTAAAATTGAAAACTCGAATCGGTGAAATGAAATAATGCCTAAATCACATATTTTTGAGCCCTTGTCCCTCCAAAACGGCCAATGACTAATACTAAAGTATGAATTACTAGGAGCAACAAAAAGTACCTTCGGTGTAGGCTAAGTTTCCATAGTATTAGTATTGCACATAGAATTAAAAGCATAATTGAAGGGCCGGTCTAGTTCGTTAATTTGAGTTTATAATTAAAGTTGAGATGTGACTTTATGTGAGATTTTTTTACTGTAACAAAAAAATTAGATGTGACTGTTTCTGAGAATTTTTTATTTTAGCAAAACTCGAATTGATGAAATGAAAGGGGCTTTAAACTTTTTTCATAGAAAAAAATTGCCCAAGACTATACGTTATTATAAGCTTTGTCAAGGAAGTATCCGGATCTGTACTTGTCCAATATGTTCTTACTTTGTCGGCTGCAAAGTTTTATCCTTAAATTGAGAATATTTTACTTTGCCGCCAAGTTTTCATTGATTTTAATTTTCTGAGGCATATAATATAGGCATAATACTTAACACGGAAACTATCTTTTTCTTGGCAATTCTTGCTTCTGTTAGGTATTGGACCAAATGGATAGACTTCTAACACTTTCCAATTTCCATTACATATCATTATGTTTTGAAAGGTAAAAGACACTGCTCATTCCTAGGGGCCTCTTTCTTGTATAAATTTCTATTTACATGCATATGGTAATAAGTTATTATTAGCTATGCAACACTTGATGATTAATATTAGAATACAATAATTTATTGGACTCTATATGGCTCATGGTACTCTTCAATTATTGTGGATCTTAAGTAATCTTCTTGTTTTTGGATTATTTTACATCCATCACATTTTTGTATACATAATAATACAATGATGCCAAATCTTCTACGGAAATAATTTAGTAAGGCATTGTTTATTTCAGCAATTCGAGTTTTCAGTTCTAAATTTTTACAGTAAAAAGCTATCAGAAAATATTAAATCTAACTTTTTCTATTACAATAAAAAATTCTCATAAAATGTCACATCTCAGTATAAATTAAAAACTCGAATATATGAAATAAACGAGACCTAAATTTAAAAATTTTGAGACAATAATTAATACTCAATATCATAAAGATAGAAAATATGTCGAAGTCAGTTGACGTTAACGAAACTAATACTTATATATAGATCTCGTTCAATTCACTAATAAGCACCAATAGTTCCATTGATTGGAACTCTCAACTCTCAACTCTACACTAGACACATCCGTCCATGAATTTATTATTATTTCTTGATTTTTGGTTCAATGTACGCTAGCTTCGTACAAATCTCAAACGCACTTATTTAAAGTTTTGTCCACGTTCATAAGATAATTCCAAGGGACATTAAAGAAATGCGAAACGTTTGATGATATAAAAAATTAAAAAAAAGTAAAATTGGGACGTTAAAAGAATTCTAGATTACGTTTGCATAGATTTATGTATTATTATTAATTGCCATGAATGAACCATCAGAGAAAGTAGCCGAGTTTGAAAGCCATCAGTTTACTGTTGACTCTCTCTCTGATTGGAAGAATCCAGTCTAGCTACCGTAGGTGGCCCCACACCGAATAACTCACCCCGAGCCCATTATTCTTTCGCTTCGTTGTCCGCATGCAGAAACCAACAGTATTTATAGAAGGGGACAAGGAAGCAAAAACCGCTGTGAAAAAACAAAAAATAAAAAAAACAAAAAAAATAAAAATGAAAATGGGTCCCACAAAAGTTGTCCCTGCTTCTCGTAATGTGGGCCCCCGCTCGTCGTGGCTATAGGGTCAGCTTTACTGTCCAAGATCTCTCTCTCCACACCCTCTACAGTTTTCATAACACCTCACACGTGCGACAAAGGTGGGGCCCCATGAATTCCCCCTCGGGTCACGTTCGCGACGAGCCCTGTTTTCTGGGCAATAAAAAACAATAATATTTTAATAATACAAAAAGCCAAGCATCTCCACTCTTTGGACCGTACCATGTGGTGACGTGTCAGAACATGGCAGTGCCACCGTGCATCGGATCGTGGCAGATATGCTGCTTGTCGGTTACTGAAAAAGTAAATAACATGCCTATTAATACACATTTCCTAAAATACCCCTTCGACTTTTCCGCTTATTACGGAAATACCGTAACTGGAGCGAATCCAGGGGGGCAGCTTCTTGGAAAATCAGAGACGAAAGAAAAGTTCTCTCTGCCACTTGAACGTTACTATTTCTATAATTTCAGTTTGGATTTTTTTGTTTTTTTAATCTCAAATTCGGGAAAGTTTTTAATTTTTTTTTTTTTTTGTTTCTTTGGGACAAATGAGTTTTGACTTTTCCTATCATTAAAACCAAAGCCTGAATAAAAAGCATACTCATTTCCATTGCATGCTTGCTCTCTCCTCTGCCTCATTCATTCATCCCTTCTTTATTTCTCTCGTCAAGAAAGAAGGAAAGAAAAAAATCATCCTGAAGAAGAAAAGAAAATCACAGGAAAAGCAAAGCATCACCTACTTCGAGTCTTCTTTCATGGCGGTTGAGGCGCGGCACAATATGAATCTCTTCTCTTCTCATCAGTTAATCACAAACAGGTATATATATATGTGTGTATATGTATATATATGTATAAATATAAGCATTCGCCAGCTTTTATTATCCTCCGGGATTTTTCTGATTTGGGTCTCTATTTCTTTGGGATTCTTTTCTTGTGGGCAGAGATTTCATGAAAACCATTCAGGGAAATGGAAATATCTACGACAACGTCCATTCGGTTTCGTCGACGATTAGCCCCGATAATTTGGCGTCGTTTTATCGGTCGCCGATTTGTGATGCGAAAACGACGATGAACAAGGCCGATAGTGGCCTCACTTGCAATATTATTAACCCTGCTCCGAGAAAACGACAGAGAGATTCAAATGCAATCCAAGAGTTGAACGCGTTTTCGGTCCCTCAGAAGGGCAAACTCTCCGTCACCGGTTCGTCGTTTCTCGACAAGGACGTTGTCTTCCAGATCCACCAGCACCAGTCTGAGATCGATCGCTTCATTGCCCAACACGTAAGAAAACTTAAGAAAAAATTTATCGAGTATTTATTTATTTATTTATTTCAATGGTAATAAACTTTTTGCTTTTTTATTTTTGGTTTATTTACAGACGGAAAAGGTGAGAATAGAGTTGGAACATCTGAGGAAAAGGCAAGCGAGAATTCTGGTGTCGGCAATCCAAGAAGGAATAATCGCGAAAAAGCTGAGAGAGAAAGACGAAGAAATACAAAGGATGGGAAAGCTGAACTGGGTCCTACAAGAGAGAGTGAAGACACTGTGCGTGGAGAATCAGCTATGGAAAGATCTCGCGCAATCGAACGAAGCCACCGCCAACTCTCTCCGCTCGAATCTCGAGCAAGTCCTCCTGGCCACCGCCCGCGTTTGCGACGAACGCCACGCGCCTGGCGCAAATGATGTCGCCATCGCCTTCGCCGACGACGACGCCGCCGACGATGCAGAGTCGTGCTGTGGAAGCAGCGACTCCGGGAGGGAAGAAAACGACGTCGTTTCGGGGAAGGGGATTTGCCGGAGGTGCGGGGAGAGGGAGGCGAGGGTGCTGGTGCTGCCTTGCAGGCATCTGTGTCTGTGTACGGCGTGTGGGTCCACTCACAGAACCTGCCCTGTATGTACTTCTGTCATGACTGCCAGCGTGCATGTTAATTTCTCTTAAAAATAGGAAAGAGAAAAACAAATGAAAAAAACCTTTTCGTAAAAAGAGAGAGAAAAAAAAAAAACCGAGAGAATTATAGGATTTTGTTTTGATCAATTTGCTCATGTTTGGGAGCATTGTTCAGAGTCTTTTCTCCTTTCTCTCTCTCTCTCTCTCTCTCTTTTTTTTTTTTTGTTAATAGCTATCGAATTTCTCTTCTTTTCATTTGCCATTTTGCATTTATTATTTTATTTTATTTTATTTTATTTTTTAAAAATATTGGCTTTAGCATTATAGCAAATAACGCGAACCAGTACAATTTTGTCCAGGAAGCTATTTAAATAATGTCATTAGCACTAAACTTTTCACCATTTACGTTTATAATTAGGTCGTCTTTTGTTTTTGTCATGCTATTAAACTGCTAAATACTGATTCACGCTGAGCGCCCTTCCATCTAAATCAATTAACTTTTTCAATTAGCACCCTTTTTTTTTTCTCCCACTCTCTCTATATGGGAATTAATATTGTTTGTCACGTTCTTATTTTTCTTATTACTTTTACTTTTTTATTAAAAAAGGAAAGTCTTATGGGAGTCCGGCAGAGAATCCCACCTTGGAAAAGTGAAAAATGGGTGGTGTCCGTGTCTGAGTGAATGAGAAAGGACACGATAGAGGGCAGCTGCCGGCTGCGTACGGGGTTCATGCATATGCATTATGCAGCATTCAAGCGATAAAGAGCCTTAAAAGTTGAGACACACCTAATTTTCTCCCTTTTTTTTTTTTTTTTCTTTTAATGATAAAAGCCAAAGGTGACATAATAAAGTAAACAAAGACAAGTTTTTGGTTGCGTGGGAGCGACTCTGCAAGAGAAAACGTTTTATTGTCAATGTCAGCATTATTGTTCCCTTCAATCGCTCCTTTAGTGGGGGACCCTTTTATTCATTTTAACGTTTCTTTCGTTGTCTGTTTTCTCAAACCATTCTTCATTTCCCCTCTTTTTCTTTTTTTTTTTTTTTTTTTTTTTTTTTTTTTTTTTCCCTTCCTAGCTTTCCTTCTTTTCCTTTATTCTCTTTACCTATCTTTGGTGTGGGAAATTAAAAAGAAATCAACAAAAATTAGGTAAATTAAAAAATAAAATAAAATAAAATTACCGGTGAGACATGCTATTCAAGAATGTTTAGGCTTAGGTAATGCGAGCGATCCTTTGTGGGAAAAAACAAACGGGCTTAAGTTCAATGCTATTAAAGATAGTGTTCTGCATAAGCTACATTAGTGTGTTTCAGATCCCTCAAATGCTTTGCAATGAAATCCAAGAATTATCTTTAGATTTTCATTGGATGCATTGAGAGAGGCTATGTAGACCAAAAATTGAGGACAATATGACCGATTTAAATTTAGAATTCGAATTTTGTTACAGTAAAAAGTTTTCATAAACAGTCATATTTAAATTTTTTGTTACAATAAAAAATTCTCACATAAAGTCACATCTCAATTTAAATTAAAAATTTGAATCAACGAACTAAACGGGTTTTAGTGTGTCGGCGTTCAATCAAGCTCCTTATTGACCAAGAGTTAATTTGTAGCATTCCCTTTGGACAAGGCTAATGTGAAGATCGTATGGTTTTGGCATTTTGATGATAAGGGTCGGTATAGATATAAAGTGGCTACGCCTACAATCTACAAGAGATACTAATGGTTGTTCGGGTCACAAAGGTGATAGAGTTTGGTGGGCTAAGCTTCGGAGGCTGCATATTCCTAGCAAAGTCAAGAACTTTGTTTGGAGAACTCCCAATGAAATTCTTCCTTGTAAGATGGCTCTCCAGTGGCGAGGTTTTGTGTGTGAGCCGTTGCGCTGGTGATGCGAAGATTCAAAGGAAACGGCCTGGGGAAGCACGGCAAAGTTTGGGACTCTTGCGCTTTTTGGGCCGAAATTGTAATCTTTGAATTGCCGCTGCTTTGAAGGATTGTGTTGAAAGGAGCAAGTCGGATCATCTTCTGACCTTGAGAAATTTTTTGCATGATAGCTTGGGCAATCTGGTGTTGCCCATTCTCTAGAAAAGTTTGCTTTTCATTCTGTTTTTGACTGGATTGAGCAGGATTTCAGTTCCTATGTTTGGCGTTAAGCAATAATACCATGGCAACTTTCCATCAAAAAATAAAAAATAAAAAATAAAACAAAATAAAACAAGTTGGGTTCCATGCAAGTCCTAGAGGCCTAAGCATGTTTAGAATTTAGATCCTACAAATATGGTAATATTATGAAACTAGTATATGGGTTGTGCTCCATTGAAACGTACAAAACAAAAATTAGAATTAGATGTGTAATTCAGTATTTTTTTATTTTTCCCCTAAACTCAGTATTAATTCGTTCGATGTTACGAGAGAATGTATGATAATCGCTTTAGACAAAAATTATTATTATTCACGAGTAACAACTATATGACAAGTTGTGTCATTAAACTAAATTGGGGTATACCTTACAAAATAAATAAATAAATAAATTGCGGTATATATGAGTTCATCATGAAAATTGACCTTATAATAAACCAATAATTATTACACACGTATGTGTATATACATACATACATACACATATATATACCTATAATTAAAAAAAAAAAAAAAAAAAACGGAAATGTTTGTAACTAGCTAGAATACTCTAGAACTATCCCATATTAACGATGTTGTATTATTCCTATTATCTTATCTTATAATGAAAAAGAGAAAAAAAAAAAAAAATAGTAGTAGTTGTACACATGATCAAGACGTAACAAGGGCTTCATTTTTATTTCTTCATTTAATATCGTGGCTGGAGACAAGGATAGATGTTCTTCCAACCATCAACACAGTCTCGGCCAACTTTTCACGCATTGGACTTGGTTTTGTACTGTCCAAATCAGCTTCATGAAAGATTATTGAAAATCATCCCATTCTTAAACATAAGTAACTCCGATCGGTATTTTTGTCCTTTAATGGATTTATTGCAGTTTCTTTAATATATATATATATATATATATATATATATATATCGTAGAGAAGATTTTACAGATTGGATTCTCTGTCAAGAATGCTTAACGATGCTTCTTCACATGAAAGGAAAGTTCTTTTCAGGGAAAATTGCTGTTTTTGCCTCGATCTTTTACTTCGCATCCAAAGAAGAAAACAAAAAAGAAAAGTAGATAATTATAGACAATATATCAATCATTAATTTCAGAATTGGACACATTAAAAAACAAACACACATCTAACCATTCAATCTAATCTAATCCAATCTAATAAATAATAATCTAATCTAACAATCTAAGAACTAAAACTTTTGTTATAATACTCTTTCACAGGGACGTCTCTCCCTGCGCCTCCTCCTCCTCTCCCTCTCTCTCTCTTTTTTCCCCTTTTTTCCCTGCTTTGCTTTTTTCTATTTTTTATCTTTTAAATGTTTTCTTTTTATTTTTTATTTAGTGGACTTTTTTTTAACATTTTATTTTCTTACGTTTTTTTAAATATTTTTTCTCACTTTTACTTCAATGAAAGTAATTATTTGCAATTTAATTTTTTATGTGTGTTTCTTAAATATATTTTTCTAACTTTACTCTACGAAAGTAATTTTTTCCGCATGTGTTTCTGTTTACTTTTTTGATCAACGGTTAAAATAATTTTCTTCAAATGTTTCCTACTTAATTACTTCACGTGTAATCCCCATTATATCAAAAAAAGAGGTTCTATTCACATTACCTTTTACTTTCCGCACCACATTCTAACTTATAACTATACACACCACTTAAATTTTAAATGATTAAATTTACTTTTTATATACTGCTATAATTCTTAAATTACCCCTAACTATTTTTTATAAAATTAATTAATTCTTGATCACTTTGTTTTTCATTTCACACCCACCATTTTATTTTAATTTGTTATTTTAATATTACCGTTTAGGATTAATCTCACAAATGGTCTCCTTCAATCCCAATTTGGTCCGAGCTTTTAAAACATCCTATAGTTCATCCCTAAAATTTTCTTCTGGCTTGGTACAATGGTTGGCGAGGAAAGAGATGCGCTTGAAGGGAGACAAAAATAGAGTGTGAAAGAGAAGGGTTTTGCAACAAAGAAAAAGAGGACTATGTTCACACACACAAAAGAGCAAAAATATTAATTTTGAGGATCGCACAAGTATATATGACTACAGTTTTTTAAAAATCGTTGTTAAGATTACATTTTAGATAACGGTTTGTAATAAACCGATTATGAACCGTCATCTAATCGGAGGCACATAGACAATGATTTTTGAATAAACCGTCTGCATATAGTTGTGATCATTAAATCCACATTTTGTAGTAGCATACCTGTCAACAAAGTCAGATATTTAGATAATATGTGTTAGGAATAGTAGCATGGAATATATGTATCGTACTACTAAGAAGTGCACATTAGAAAATTACAAATGTTTTCTTCAGAATTGCATTACGCATATATAAATGTGATTGAATCACATATGGTAATTAAAAAAAAATCCTTAGACGTTAATTTTATAGCATGATCATTTTGATCATCCTGGTTCAATAATCATGTGAAGAATAATTAAAAATCCATATGGACATTCATTGAACTGCTAGAAGATCTTTCAAATCAATAAAATTCCATGTGAAGCTTGTTCTCAGGGTAAATTGATCATAAGGCTTTCACCAACTAAATTTGAGACAAAATTACCTACATTTCTTAAACATATTCAAAGTAAAAATATTCAAGGTGATATAAGTGACTCATGCATCCACTGTGCAGAATATTTAGATACTTTATAGTATTGATATATGCATCTAGTAAAAGGTCCCATATTTGTCTATTATCAACTCGTAATTGGGCATTTGTGAGATTTCTTGCTCAGTTAATTAGATTACGGGCACAATTTTTGATTATATACAATCAAGAAAGTTAGACTTGATAATGCTATTGAATTTACATCTCAAGCCTTTAGTAATTGTTATGTCCATTGAGATTATTGCTAAACACTTTGTTGCTCTCACAAAATGGTTCGGTTGAATCATTGATTGAGAGCCTTCAACAAATTGCTAGATCATTAATAATGAGAATAAAGTTTTCTATTTTTGTATAGGGTCATGCAATTTTACATACTATTGTATTAATTCTCATAAAAATTAGGTGTTTATAATAAGTACTCCCCATTACAATTGGCATTTGGTCAAAAACAAAATATGTCCCATCTAATGGTTTTTAGTTGCGCAATAAATGTTCTAATTGCTTCATCACATCGCACTAAGACAAATACTCAAAGAAAGTTGGAAATTTATGTTAGGTTTTGAAATCCTTTGCATAATTTAATTTCTTGAATCCCTAACGGATTGTATTTTTACAACAAGAATTGTTGATTTAAATATAAAACATTATTCCCAACATAAGGGGGAAAAACGAAACGGCTGGAAAAATAAAATAAAATATTGTGGAATGCATCTTTGTTTCTCACACTAATTAATGTAAGTACTTCAACGAATCAATTACTAGATGTATTTACTGATATAAATAAAGTATCTAAATCACATACACATACATCAAATGCTAATATTCCAGCTCATATTGATGTCCCTGATGGGAAAATTTTAAAAAATATAGTAGCAAATGAGTCTAAGGCACGCCTGTATCGTGGTAGATTAATCGGTTCTAAAAAGATAAAAATCCGCATAAGAGAAAAAGGAAAAGTTACACGAACTGATACTTCTGAAGAGATTGACACTCCTAAAAAGGTCATATTGCGAGAACCAATAACTGACATAAAGACCCTTAAAGAACCAATAACTTATGTTCCATTATCACACCATCGGAAAAACATTATTCGTATCATTACAAATAGTAAACCATTAGATAACACAGAATAGTCTAATGGCCGAGCGCCTATATTTTTCAATCCACAGATAATGCATAAGAGGATATCATTGACTCTTTGTAGAAGCTATGGATTCCACTATCTATGAATAATGAATCTACGCATACACGAGTCATACCCTCAATGTACCGGTAAGCGTACCTTTAAATAATGTCAAGATGTCTCCCTTTGGTACATCAAATAATACAAGTCAAGCATATAGGTTCATCATCCATCCCAGAATTAAGATGACAACATATAATTCGTTAAAAGTGAATTGTTTTTTTAAATAGAATTATTAATTAAAATAATTCAACTTTGGTCTGACCCAATATAGATTTCACCATTAGAAACTATATCAATGTCTCTACCCATGGAGTCCCACCTCCGACGACCAAGACAAGCCGTCTCCGTTAGGAAGTAGACAACATAACAATCTTAACATGAATAAAGCGCCCAACTTTATTTCCTCGATTGTGGATCATATGATTTAGACTATCATCTTTAGATTCTTGTCTTCCACATGTTCTTCACATTACATGCATGACCTAAAGATTTAGAATGACAGTTTCAGACTTTTAATTTGCTCATCATACATTCGACTAATATGAACATAAAGAGGACAATACATAGATATATGAAATAAATAAATCTTTATTAATAGTCAAAATGTCTCAAAGAATATTGTTACATTTATTCCTAAGGGCATAAACGCTAACAAATACAACAGATCTTTTCACAAAGGCACTTCACATTACAACGTTCAGAAAGCATATCCACAATATCGGGATGCGTCATCTGCGAGACTTATGAAAAAGTACTATACGTGTCAACTTTAGGGAGAGTTTACATGGCTATACTCTTTTTCCCTTATTGTGGTTTTTTCCCACTGAGTTTTTGTGATAAGGTTTTTAACAAGGCAACATAAACACGTATAGATAAATGATGTAGTCTTTTTCTCTTTGCTATGATTTTTATCCTAATGGGTTTTTCCTAGCAAGGTTTTTAATGAGGCATCATGAATGGTGGACATCTAAGGGAGAGTAGTATGAATAGTAGCTATCCAGCTCAGTCAAAGACACTATGCAAGTCACTTAAAATTATTGTTCATGTCAGAATCTTACTGTGCAAATAGCAACCGTAAATAGTACGTACAGTGCAAATAGTAATTGTGAATAGTGCTAAAAATTTTCCTATAAATAAAGCTCTAAGATTTTTCATTTTGTAAACCTTCACAAGATTAATAAAATTTTCTCTCTCTAAAATTTTATTCTTAATTTTGCATTTTATTAATTTTTATAACAATATGGACATTTTACCATCATTACATTTCATATATGTAGATAGACGTGAATATCTACAGCTACTTAAAGAGCCAAAAGGGCCAGGGAAAGAAAATACTGTCGTGTTTGGAATTATTTTTATTTTTATTTTTAATATTTTTTGAGAAAGAAAAAATAAAAATGATTTTAAAATATCATTTGGCACAATTAAAGATAAAAAATGGAAATGAAAACAATTTTTTTGTTTTGTGTAAAATGAGAGAGAAATAAAAAATGAGTTTTAATCGTTTTTTATTTTTTATTTTTTTGTTTTCTCCTCACTCAAGCATGGACAGAGAGAGAGAGAGAAAATATTAATAAGTTTTTTTATGCTAAAAATAATCTTTTAATAAAACTACTAAACACATTTTTAAAAATAATTTATATTTAAAATTAAAAATATTTATATTTCTAATTTTATATAAAATAATAAAATTATTTTAAAACGAGTTTCAAACTCGCTATACAAGTTACAAAAAATTAGTTAAAATAGCATGACGCTGAGAACTTCTTATTTAAAAGGTTACGTAAAGACATGGGAACTTTCTTTTATGTCCCTCGACCACTCTTGCCGAACCGCAATAGAGAGCTTGACTTGCATTGCTTTTTATTTATATGCTGAGCTAATAGATATGGATGTCCTGCTTTCTTGACAGGAAAACTGACCGTCAAAACATTTATATTCTTATGAATTATAGTCCTCTGTCTCACATAATAAAATATAATTAATATAAAGAAGAAAAATAGTTCGAATTAAATCATCTTTTGTCCATTTGTATCTAATTCAAAGGGACACCCGCATTTTTCTAAGAGGCAAATTCAGCAAGTCAACTAAGACACATGAGTTGATCATGACCTCTCAAATAAACGTCTTATAAAACCAGGGAAAAAAAAAAGATGGATCAACTCTTTATTTTTATTTTTTCTGTTTCTTCGCACTTTAAAATTTGTAACGACTTTCAGAGACGACTTTCAACGCAAACCGACATGATTTTATTACGTTAACTGCATGGTCTATTAGACAATAATCAGCTTAATTATATGATCTCAAGCCCATTTTGCCATCAAAGACATGCCACCAGCACCCAAAAGAACCGCTACGTATGATTTGACCTGCAGTTTGATGCTGCCTTGCAACTTTGGCCCCATAAAATCTGCAGCCAGAAGATCAACCAGAGCCATATAGATCAGAAGCCCGGCCGAGGAAGCGTTGAGTAACCCGACGGTGATGAGCGCGCTTGGGCTGTTCTCTTTATAGGTACTGGACAAGGCTATTCCAAGAGCTATGCCAAATGGAGTAGTTACCGAGAAGAAGAACACCATGATAGCCTTCTTTAGGAACTTGTACTCTGCCTGCAATATTTCGTTGGACGACTTTAGATGCTTGTAATTAGGTTAATGCTAGTTATGAAATGTTTGACTAAATGGTTTGACAAAAATAGAGATTAATTAAAAGTATTTGAATTTAATAATTAATTTTTTTATTTTTTTTAGCCTCGTTCATTTTGTTCGTTTGAGTTAAGAACTTAAGATAAAAAATAAATTTATTTGAGAAAAAACACGAACTCTGTATAAAAAAAAGTTGAATTTAAATTTTTATGAGAGAAATAGTGTAGTGAAAACTTGAGTTATAATTCGAATTAACAAAACGAACGGGATCTTGATACCTGTAGAATGCAACCTCCGAGACCCATTCCTTCAAACATTTGATGGAAGCATAGGGCAGCAATAAGACCTTTTATTGAGCAAGTGTTGTTTGAGGCTCCAAGAGAAAGGCCGATTACAATCGAGTGAACAACGATTCCAAGTTCTAATACCTGTGTACCATCGATTTCTCACATTAACAAAATGAATAAATATATGCAAAAGCATAGATGAACTTTGTTTACGACATGTTAGGGAAGAAAGACACTGATTTCCTAAGAACATAAAAGTTTTAGAATAATTGATAATTTGACATGGTATCAAGATGTAGAGTTCAAAAGCCTTGATTTGTCTAAAAATATAGGCAGACCTAAATTATTCACAGCCAAAGAATATACATGTAACATATAGAATTAAAAAAACAGAAAAATTTGTGTCTCCATAATACTCATAAGTTTTTTTTTTATTATTATTATATATATATTTTTTTTAACTTTGCAGTTAGAAAATTTAAAGTCAACACCTCAAAATGCAGTTAGGCGTAAATTAAATTTACTAGTATGCTATGCCTGCATGCACTAATACCCATCACTTAAAAACACTATGTCATTAGGGTGGGTGTGGAATTATATCACTAACACCTAACAATTTCATATAATTGCTATTAATAAATATCGAGGACAAGTAGTTTATTAAAAAATAATAATAAATATCAAGGGCAATAAAGAAAATATGAAGCTTCTCTAGTTGGACTAGAAAAAAATGCACTATCAATAGTTCTTTATTTTCTATTGTTAAATATATTTTAAAAACTGTTTATTTTACACACGTTCAGAAATTAATACTATGGTAGGACTGGTCAACAGAGAAACCTGAGAAAATAACTAAGTATAAGTAAAACATCATTAAGTCATTGGCACAAAAAAAAAAGGGTAAAACATAATATTACCATGGCAACAACGCGATAACGTAGAAGCTGTGCCCCCTGAGCTCCGTCCTTGACTATGACTCCATGATGGTGTGCATGAAAATGTCCAGCAGCGGCAACAGCCATCTCTTGGTCTCCCTCAATAGCTACATCACCCTGATCAGGAGTTATTCCGGCCTTACTTTTCTTGCCATACATAGCAGTGGCCAAGGAATCCACCATCAAAGTGACAATAGCGGATAGCATGGCCACAAAGCCGGTGAAAGGGAACTTGTGCCACGGATTCTCCTTCAAGCAATCCGACCACAACATGTCGAACGAGTCTGGCAAGACGTGCATGAACCCCGTGGCGAGGATGATGCCCGCCGCGAAGGCCTTGACGACCACGAAGAGGTGCCGATCGGGCTGTAGAGCCGGGAAACTCTTGGTGAACAAAGGGAGGCAAACGCCGATCATGCTCGTGATGAGGATGGTGGCAATGGCTATGACCTTGAGTGGCAACGCTTTTTCCTTATCATTGCAGGAGTCGTTCGACTGCGAGTTGCAGTCGTCCGACTCCGAGTAAGCTTGGGGAGCAAAGAGGGAGAAAAGAATGAAGAAAATGGTGATAAGTTTGAGAAGTGGTGTAGTCATGGCCATTCTCTCTCTCTCTCGTTAGATTACTAGAAGGGTTGGAATTTGTTGGTTTTATGTGTTTTTCTTAATTGGAGCCTGTTTATATAGAGGCGTGTACCATATTATATTACGCGTTTATTAATTATCATTTGCTTCCGAGAATCTTGTAAAAATAACACATGGATCTGATCATCCCATAAAAAAAAATGTGTAACTGTTGTCAAAGGAGTTGTTACATTGAAGAGATTCTTTTTTTTTTTTTTTAATGAATTATAAGAGAAGACAATATCAATTAGAGATTACTAACGCGTTATAATATTGGTACCAATTAAAAAACCACAACCGTTTACTTCGTTGATTCGAGTTTGTAATTCGAGTTAAAATGTGATTTTATATGAGAACTTTTTACTGTAGCAAAAAAAATAGATGTGATTATTTCTGAAAACTTTTTACTGTAGTAAAACTCAAATTTTAAACTCGAATTGGTAAAATGAACGGAGCCTATCACTCAAATTTATTAACAAAAAAAAATACTGTTAGGAAAAAAAAAAAACAATAAGGGGCCAAAGGGCATAACAAATTTTTTATTTTTTATTTTTTACTGTGTTTTCTATAAAAAAAAACAAAAAATGTAATGTTCTCAAAGGAACTGTTACATTGAAGGGATAATATATAAATGCACCAATTATGAAATCAACAATATAGATGAATTCACTCTGACATTTCTTCCCCACTACTGACATTTTCAAAATGTCGTTTGACGTCATTGAATTCACTCTGAACAAGTAACGCATAGATTAACAATAATAGGTCCAAAATAAGAAAATCCCCAAAAAGAGGAAGATGAAGATAACAATGTACGGAATGACGCTAATGCAATTGTGATAAGAAATTAGTATCTTATCTTATCTTAATTGTTCTTATTAGTTGCTAAAATTAAAACAAGGTAAACGAAAGGTGATGTACTCTGGTCCCTCAAATATTTTTCTAAAATGGCTAATGATCCAAGCTCCCTATATATAAAATTAAAGCTCGTGTCCAAACAACTCCGGTAGCCGTACAGGAAAAGGAGAGCGTGCCGTACTTGCGTTTGCATGTGTACGGCACAGGTTTCAGCTTGTGGAGTTTGAGAACGTGTCTCGTATTGGTTTTTAATTTTATAAAATCTCTATCTAGCTAGGTGTGGGAATAAATGTTAGTCACCATAAAACGAAGTCGTTTAGTAAAAGAGAGCGACGGCGTTTAATAAAATTAGAAAAACAGAAGCGGAAAAAGTTGATTATAAAGAGACACTAGTAGAAATAGCATATTAATTGATGGTTAATAATCGTTGTTAAAACTTATACGACAGTTAAATATTTGAAATTTTAACGAAAGCACTTTAAATAATAGTTTTTATAGAAATTGTCGTTAAATGTGCTATTTTTAACAACCGTTTTTTATAAAAATTGTTGTTAAATGTGGCAATTTTAATAAAAAATATCCAAAATTTATTTTCTTTTTTAAACAATAATATCTTCACATATTATTTACAAATTAGAAAAAAAAAACACCCATACTCTATCAAACAACAAAAATAACAATATAAAAAAAAATATTACAAATCCTTTTGTTCCTAATATTCATCATCGATGTATACATAACACAAATCTAACTAATAAAAAATAATTAAATACAAAGAAAGAAGCAAATGAAAAATTTGAATGCAAAAAAAAAAAAAAAAAAAAAAAACCAAATTTTGCCAATGGAGTGATGATGGCGAACATGGAGAGGAGCGGCAATGATGGCGAACATGGAGAGGGTGGCGACAACGACGAAAATGGAGATGGGCAACGACAACAGTGCACGATCATTGGGATTTGAGATAAAACAATAAGGTTTAGGAGGGAAAGAAATTAGAGAGAGAATGAGGAAGTGAGGAAGTGAGAGGGGGATTTGTAAGAAAAATTTAGAGTTTAAAAATGAGAGTTAGAGAGAAGGGGAAGATAGTGTCCGATATTATAAAAGGGAAAGAAAAAGTTTCGCAATTTGAAAATAAAAGAATGAGTAGGAAAAGTCTATCTTTTTTTTGTAAAATTTTTGACATTTAACGACCGCTTTTCAAAAACAATCGTTAAATGTTGGAGATTAGACGACATTTAACGACGGTTTCCTAAAAATTATCATCTAATGTTTAACATTTAACGACGGTTTCCTAAAAATTGTCGTCTAATATATAGTATGAAATTTTTGAAACACGAAAATCTTTGTTCCATATTTTTTCACCACATTAGATGACAAATTTGCTAAAAACTTCATATAATGTAGAATTTGTTATAGTGAGAGCGATGAATCTTCAAAACAGAATGAAGATGACGTTGACCAATAAATCCTCATAATCAGAATAATAAGAATAGAAATGACGTGGACAACAGAAGAAATGCGGGATTCCGATTTAAGAGGATTAAAAATCTATAAATAGTGGAAGTATGGAGGAAAAATGGTTTTTTTTTTTTTTTTTGCGATTCTAACTTACTACAACTCCTATCAAATTTGATAGAGAAA